>PVIW01007617.1:35418-70484 GCA_004026585.1 Noctilio leporinus
CATAATTGCCAATGATACCTCAGACAAGGGTCTGATCTCCAAAATATATAAAGAACTAATGCGACTCAACACCAGGGAGACAGACAGCCCAATTAAAAAATGGGCAAAGGACCTGAACAGACAACTCACTGAGGAAGATATACAAAGGGCCCAGAGGCATATGAAAGAATGCTCAACATCACTAGTCATCAGAGAGTTGGAAATTAAAACTGCATTAAGATACCACCTCACACCTGTCAGAATGGCAATCATCAGCAAATCAACAAACAAGTGTTGGAGAAGATGCGGGGCAAAGGGAACCCTCATACACTGTTGGTGGGAATGCAGGCTGGTGCGGCCACTGTGGAGAATAGTATGGGGTTTCCTTAAAAAACTAAAAATGGAACTGCCTTTTGATCCAGCGATTCCACTACTTGGACTATACCCAAAGAATCCTGAAACACCAATTCATAAGAACCTATGTATACCTATGTTCATAGCAGCACTGTTCACAATAGCCAAGTGCTGGAAACAGCCTAAATGCCCATCAGTGGATGATTGGATCAAAAAACTTTGGTGCATTTACACAATGGAATTCTATATAGCAGGAAGAAAGTAGGAACTTGTACCCTTTGCAACAACATGGATGGAACTGGAGAGTATTATGCTTAGTGAAATAAGCCAGTCAGTGAAGGACAAATATCATATGATCTCACCCATTACGGGACAATAATGAACAAAACTAACAACAAGCAAAACAGAATCAAGTATATGAATACTAGGAATAGGCCTTCAGTGGTCAGGGGCAATGGGTTTGGGGGGAGGGAGTAGGCAGGGGCAAAGAAGGGGAGCAGCTTAGACAAGAACCTAGTATAAAGGAACCGTGGACATGGACAACAGGTGGGATTGACTTTGGGGGGAATGGGTGAGTGGCGAGGGGGACAGAGGGGAGCAAAAATGGGATGGATGTAATACAACAACAATAAAATTAAAAAAAATAATAATAAACACCAAGTGTTGGCAAGGATGTGGAGAAAAGGAAACCCTGGTGAATTGATGGGAATGCAGACTCGTGCAGCTACTATGGGAAACAGTGTGGAATATCCTCAAAAAACCAAAAGTGGGACTGCCTTTTGACCCAGCAATTTCACTGCTGGCATTATACCTGAAGAACCCTGAAACATCATTTCATAAGAACCTATGCACTTCTATGTTAATAGCAGTAATATGTACAATAACCAAATGCTAGAAACAGCTTCAGTGCCTACCAATGAATGAATGGATCAGAAAATTTTACACAATGGAATACAATGGAATACACAACAAAAAGAAAAATGAACTTCAATCTTTTGCGACAACATAAATGGAACTGGAAAATGACATAAGCCATGCAGTGAAAGATAAATACCAGAATACCATATGATCTCACCTAATACAGGACACTAATGAACAAAGCAAACAAACAAGCTAAATTGAACCAGAGGCATGGAAATCCGGAACCAGCTGACAATGTACAGTAGGGAGCAAGAAAGGAAAGAAGGAGGCAAAGAAGGGAAATGTTTTAGTAAAGGAACTAGTATAAATGACCCATTGACATGGAAAACACATAGCGATTGACAGTGGGAAAGGAAATGGGTAGGGTGGGGAAGGGGTGAGCAATGGGGGAAAAATGTACAACAATAAATTAATTTAAAAAACATTGGTCATCAGAGTGCTCAGAGATCTCATTGAATATAGTAAAAGCATAAGGGAAAAAATGAAAGCTACACTACATGAAATAAAGAAAAATCCAAGTTAATGAAATAAAGGGCTCCCCAAGAGCAACAAATTGAGGAAATCTAGGAGACTGCAACACTGAACCCCACAAATCTCCTAACACAGAAGGGCACTCCACAAAGGCAGGGAATCAAAGAAGATTAATCCAAGATAAAAACTAGCAATAATAGACACCCAAAATGGGGAGAAAAAGAATCAGTATATCACCAAAATGAAAGGAGGAATCACCAGATAGACTGAGAATTGAAATAGAAACTAGCAAGCTATCAAACATGGAATTCAAAGAAATCACTATAAGAAAGCTCCATGAATTAACAGAACTCAAAGAAAATTAGAAAGAACTCCGGGTAAACTATAAGGAACTTATGGCAAATTACACCAACATTAAAAAGGACATAGGCACCATCAGTAAGAACCCGGAGGAAATGAAGAACACAATCTCAGAACTGAAGAACATAATAGAAGGAATTCTAAGCAGGTTAAATGAAGCAGAAGACCGTATCAGTAAACTGGAGGACAACAGGAAAAAAATAATTAGACATTGCAATAAATTGAAAAAAGACTAGAAAAGGATGAAGAGGTTTTAAGAGAGATACAGGACAACATGAAACACAACAGTATCCATATCATAGGGATACCAGAAGGAGAAGAGAAGCAAGGGTGAGAAACCTGTTTGAAAAAGTAATGACAGGAAACTTCACTGAAATGATGAATGAAGGGATCACTCAAGTTCAGGAAGCACAGAGGGTCCCAATGAAGATGAACCAAAACAGGCCTACTCCAAGACACATCGTAATTAAAATGGCAAATTAAAATCTACTTGGAGCTTTTAAGAGAGAATCCTAAAAGCATCAAGAGAGAAACAGCAAATAACATATAAGGGAGCTCCAATAAGGTTGTCAAATGATTTCTCAGCAGAAACAATACAAGCCAGAAGGGAATGGCAAAATACTCCAAGTAACGAAAAACAAAGGCCTGCACCCAAAAATACTCTACCCAGCAAGGCTCTCATTCAAAATGGAAGGAGAAATAAGGAGTTTCACAAACAAAATAAGGCTAAAAGAATACACTTCCACCAATCCAGCACTGCAATAGATGCTAAAAGGCCTACTTCAAAAAAGATGAGGAAACAAAGAGAGACAGAGAGGAATACAGGAGCAAAGGGGAAAAATTGTCAATGAAGAAGTACCTCTCAATAATAACCTTAAACTTAAAAGAATTAAATGCACCAATAAAAAGACATAGGGTAGTTGAATGGAAAAGAAAACATGATCCACATATATGCTGTCTGCAAGAGACTCATCTCAGAACAAAATATCAATACAGAATGAAAGTGAAGCTATGGAAAAATATATTTCAAGCAAATGGACATAAAAAAGGCTAGGATAGAGATACTTATATCAGAAAAAAACAGATTTCACAAAGAAGGACATAAAAAAAGACAAAGAAGGGCATTTCATAATACTGAAGGAAATGATACATCAAGAAAATGCAACCCTTATAAATATAGGTACACCCAACCTAGGGGCACCCAAATATATAAGAAAAATCTTGGAGGACTTCAAAAAGGATATAGATAGCAACACACTAATACTAGGAGATTTCAATACCCCATTATCAACAATGGAAAGCTATTCCAAGCAAAAATCACTGAGGATATTATACATTGAACAACACTCTAGATGAAATGGACTTAACTGACATATACAAAACTTTTTATTCAAAGAAGAAACTAAACATGTTTCTCTAATGCACATGGAACTTTCTCAAAGATAGACTACATGGTAGGATACAAAACAAGCCTCCACAAATTTAAGAAAAATTGAAATCATACTAAACATCTTCTCAGATCAATAGCTTGAAACTAGAAACCAATCTCAAGGAAAAAATCCCAACACAATACAATTCATGGAGACTGAATAACATGCTATTAAGCAATGAATGGGTTAGTAATGATATCAAAGAAGAAATCAAAATGTATCTAGAAACAAATGAAACTGAATTAACAACACCCCAAAACCTATGGGACAAGGTAAAGGCAGTCCTCAGGGGGAAATTCATAGCAATACAGGCCTAACTAAAAAGGCTAGAAGAAACTCATACAAACAACCTAGCCATGAAACTTCAAAACTAGAACAGCACCAACAAATAAAGCCCAGAGCAAGCAGAAGGAAGGAAATTATCAAGATCAGAGCAGAATTAAACAACATAGAGACTAAAAGCACATTCAAAAGATCAACAAATCCAGCAGCTGGTTCTTTGAAAAGATAAACAAGATTGAAAAACCATTAATAAGACTCATCAAGAAAAAAAGAGAGAGGACCCAAATAAACAAAATAGAAACAACAGAGAAGTCACAACCAATACCACAGAAATACAAAGAAGTGTAAGAAATTACTACATACAACAACTATATGACAAGAAAATTGACATCCTGTGTGAAATGGATGCATTTTTTGAAATGTATAATATACCAAAACTCAAACAAGAAGAAGCAGAAAGCCTGAATAGACCAATAACAACTAGTGAAAATGAAGAAGCAATCAAAAATCTTCCAAAGCACAAGAGTCTGGGTCCAGATGGCTACGTAGGTGAATTTTACCAAGCATTTAGGGAAGAAATAACTCCCATCCTCCTCAAACCATTTCAAAAAATCCAAGAAGAGGGAAGACTCCCAAACTCTTCCTATGAGGCCAGTATTGTTCTAATCCCCAAGCTAGGTTAAGACACAACAAAGAAAGAAAACTACAGGCTAATATCTCTGATGAACTTAGAGATATTCCAAGTTGAGAAAAAAAATTCTCAACAAAATATTGGCAAACTGGATCCAGCAATATATTTAAAAAATTATACATCAGGACCAAGTGGGATTCATCCCAGGGATGCAAGGATGGTTCAATATTCACAAATCAATAAATGTAATACGCCACATAAATGAACTGAAAGACAAAAATTATATGATCATATCAATAGATGCCAAAAAAGCATCTGGTAAAGTACAGCACCATTTTGTGATAAAAACCCTCAGCAAGATGGGAGTAGAGGGAGCATACCTCAACATAATAAAGGCCAAATACAAGAAACTTTAAGCTAACATCATACTCAACAGCCAAAACCTGAAAGCCTTTCCCTTAAGATCAGGAACAAGACAAGGCTGTCCAGTTTCTCCACTTCTGTTCAACATAGTCTTGGAAGTTCTAGCCCCAGCAATCAGACACGAAAAAGGAATAAAAGTCATCCAAATTGGAAAGGAGATCCATTATTTGCAGATGACATGATAGTGTACATAGAAAACTCTATAGATTCCACTAAAAAACTACTCCACCTAATAACTGAATTTGGCAAAATAGCTGGATACAAAGTCAATATCCAGAAATCAAAGGCATTTTTATCCACAAACAATGAAACATCAGAGATAGAAGCTACAAAACAAATCTCATTTACCATAGCAACAAGAAAAATAAAGTACTTAGAAATAAACTTAACCAAGGAAGTAAAGGACTTGACTCAGAAAACTATGGAGCACTGAAGAAAGAAATTAAGGAAGATACAAATAAATGGAAGCACATATCATGTTCATGGTTGAGAAGGATTAACATCATTAAAATGTCCATACTATCCAAAGCTATCTACAACTTCAATGCAATCCCTATTAAAATACCATCATATTTCACAGATATACAACAAACACTTTAAAAATTCATATGGAGTCAAAAATGACCTAGAATAACTACAGCAATCCTGAGAAGAAGAATGAAGTAGGAGTCACAGTACCAAATATCAAGCTATATTACAAAGCCATAGTAACCAAAACAGTCTGGTACTGACACAGGAACAGACAAACAAATCAATGGAACAGAATAGAGAGCCCAGAAATAAATCCAAGACTCTATGGGCAGCTAATATTTGATAAAGGGGGAAGGAACATAAAATGGAGTGCAAATAGCCTCTTCAACAAATGGTATGGGGAGAACTGGACAGGCACATGAAGAAAAATGAAACTAGACCATGAACATACACCATACACCAAAGTAAGCTCAAGATGGATAAAAGACTTAAAGTTGCAGATATCCCACGCAGCAAAATTTTTACTGAAATATCTCCCAAAGCAAGGGAAATAAAGGAACAAATAAACAAATGGGAGTATATCAAACTGAAAAGTTTCTGCTCAGCCAAAGAAAACATTGAGAAAATAAAAAGGGAATCAACCATATGGGAAAACATATTTGCCAATGACACCTTAGACAAGGGTTGATCTCCAAAATATATAAAGAGCTAATATGACTCAATACCAGGGAGACAAACAACCCAATTAAAAAATGGCAAAGGACCTGAACAGACACTTCTCTAAGCAAGATGTACAAAGGGCCCATAGGCACATGAAAGAATGCTCAACATCACTAGCCATCAGAGAGATGCAAAGTAAAACTACAATAAGGTACCACCTCACACCTGTCAAAATGGCCATCATCAACAAATCAACAAACAACAAGTGCTGACAAGGATGTGGAGAAAAGGGAACCCTGATGCACTGTTGGTGGGAATGCAGATTGGTGCAGCCACTATGGAAGACAGTATGGAATTTCCCCAAAAAGTAAGAATAGAACTGCTTTATGACCCAGTGATTCCACTGCTAGGATTATACCTGAGGAATCCTGAAACACCAATTCATAAGAACCTATGAACCTTTATGTTCATAGCAGTGCTATTTACAATAGTCAAGTGCTAGGAACAACATAAGTGTCCTTCAGTGAATGGATGGATCAAAAAACTGTGGTACATTTACACAGTGGAGTTCTATGCAGCAGAAAGAAAGAAGAAACTCCAACCATTTGTGATAGCATGGATAGAACTGGAGAGTATCATGCTTAGTGAGATAAGCCAGGCAGCAGAAATTAAATACTATATGTTCTCACTTAATAAAAGGGACTAATGACTAAACAAGCAAACAAAAAAGAACCATAGACATGAATGCAGGGAACATACTTTCAGTGTGTTGAAGGGAAGAGGTTGGGAGGGGGGTAGAATGAAGCAAGAAAGGGGAACAGTTTAGTCAAGGAACTAGCATTGATGACCCGTGGACACAAACAACCCGTGGGATTGACTGTGGAATGTGATAAGAAGGGTGGGGAAGGCGAGAGCAGAGGGGAAAAAGTGAGATGAATATAATATAAAAACAATAAAATATATTTAAAAATTTTTATTTGAAAATGTAATGAAAGAAAAATTTACTGATTTGGGAAAGGAAATAGACACACAAGTCCAGGAAACACAGAGAGTCCCAAATGAGTTGTACCCAAAGAGGGCCACACTGAGACACATCATAGTTAAAATGCCAAAGTTTAAGGATAAAGAGAGAATGTTAAAAGCAGCAAGAGCCTTGGGTGGTGGCACAATGGGTAAGATGCCGGCCTGGGAACCCAAAGGTCGCTGGTTTGAGTTCTAGCCAAAGCACATATAACTAGGTTTCAAGCCAGGTCTCCAGCCAGCTCTGTAGCTGGAGGCAGGTGAAAGGCACCATACATTGATGTCTCTCTCCCTTTCTGCCTCTCTCTAAAAATAATAAATATTTTTTTTTTAATTTTAAAATAAAAGCATCAAAAGAAAAGCAGAGAGCTACCTACAAAGGAGTTCCTATAAAACTATCAACTGATTTCTCAAAAAATCTTTGCAGATAAGAGGGGCTGGCAAGACATATTCAAACTGTTGAAAAGCAAGGACCTACAACCAAGATTACTCTATCCAGCAAAGCTATCATTCAAATGGAAGGGCAGATAAAGTGTTTCCCAAACAAGGTAGAGCTAAAGGAGATCATCATCACCAAGCCCTTATTATTTGAAATATTAAAGGTTCTTATTTAAGAAATAGAAGTTCAAAACTATTAACAGTAAAATGACAACAAACTCAAAACTATCAACACCTGAATCTGAGAAACAAAGACAAAAACAAACTAAGCAAACATCCAGAGTAGGAACAGAATCATAGGTATGGGGATGGGATCATTCGGAAGGTTATTAGTGGTGAAGGGGAAGGAAAGAAAGCGGAAAAGTTACTTGAATTAAGAAGCATAATTGGCATAAATGAGGGAGTGTTAAGAATAGTATAGGAATTGGAGAAGCTAACAAACTTATATGCATGACCCATGGACATGAAATAAGAAGGAGGATTGCTGGAGAAAAGGGGTCTATAGGGTGGAAGGGGGCAAAGGGGGAAATTTTGGGACAAATGTAATAGCATAATCAATAAAATATACTTAACAAATAAATAAAAATGATCAAGATAGCAATATACAGAAAGGGGTGACATGGTGTGGAAGCCAGGCCATTACTGGGCTGTAGCTAAGGGGCTGAAGCTGGGACCTAGCACAAAGATGCTGACCCCACTGGGCCATAAACTGGCTGCAGCCTGGGTTGGGAGGTCTCCGCATGTGGGTTGGGGCTCTGATTGCAGAACAAAGCAATGTTGGGTCTGAGATTAGGAGGGGTGGGAAAGTAAGAGGCCCAGGCCTATACCAGCGGATGTGTGACATTGATGAATGCCTGAAGGGAAGAAGGCTTTGCCTGTCCTCTTCTGTTTCTTATATGGAATTTGAAGCTACAGGTGGATATTTAGAGAATATTATCATGGATTATGAGTTTCAGTTACTGAAGAGAAATTTTGTGGACAAGTTTTACTGAAGTTTGAAGACACAGAGGAGGATGACCTTACCAGCATGTTTATTTTTAACACATGTATTTCTCTGGCAGAAAAAGATATTAAACAACAGCTATTGGAGTGGATTTCCAGGTTTAACATGGCTGCTTTCACAACACTATTATGGCCTCATGTTGAGTGGCTGGCTATGTATATGACCCATAGCTCACATTTGTGAATTTTCTGTCAAAGAAATGTTTCTAGACTAAGAAGAAAAAATGTTAGGGACTGGAGTTAAGCAGTGGTTTTGTGGTGACTGTTGTATAAGTTATCTTCTATGCCTACTTCCTAGAACAATCTGTGGCTTTAGGCCCCACATCCAAGCAATGGGGTCATTCTGGATATCATCAGCCCGATGGACTGAAAGAGACTGGAAGGTGACAAAGGCTACATCTTGGAAAGACACTGTTCTGCAACTCTTAACTAATGTTAGGCATTGATAGATCAACAAGAAAATTACCTGACCCTCTTGGGACTTGTTTCTCCTGGAACACCTTGTTTTCAGTAACTTTAGTACACACCTCTGTCAGGCCTTCTAAGTCAGGTCCCTCTGGAGCAAGTCCATGACAAATACTCCATCTCTGGAACATATACGTTAATGTGTTGGTGCTGTAAAGTAACATATCGTCACCAACCCTCTTGCCCAACAGGCTTTTGACATGAGTCAGAGTTGCAGTCTTTCAGCCTCCATGGGGTGTTTGACTGTCTGGGAGTACTTATCTAGGGTGTTACTCTTGAGATTTCTGAAGTATCACAATTTGGTGGTAGAAATCAACTGAGGGAGATCTGAAAACTACATGTTAAGGTCATTCCTACTGCCACATTTGCTGCCCCAGCTTCACTAATCTTCAGCTGGCTTTGATGTATGCAGTCCCACTGCTTTCAAAACTCTCTTTAAAGTATTTTTGAAAAAAACAAATTTCTATAGACGGATACTCAGTCTACCTTGGCAGATGTAATGTTGGAACTTCCATGATTACCCACTTA
Organism: Noctilio leporinus; assembly: GCA_004026585.1. Classification (NCBI taxonomy): domain Eukaryota; kingdom Metazoa; phylum Chordata; class Mammalia; order Chiroptera; family Noctilionidae; genus Noctilio; species Noctilio leporinus. Next base: position 44,854 of record PVIW01007617.1, read on the forward strand.
AAGATCAAAGAATTATGTTGAATTTTTCTAAAGATTTAGTGCTATGAAAACAAAAGTATTTTTGTGTTGGAATTTCTATTTTACTTGGTGTCAATGAATGTATTATATCCTGCAAACAAACTAAAGAGCATCCTTTTTATATAGCATGTTAAATGTTTGTGCAGGCTTAAAATAATCCTTTCTGTATAAGTCTTTGGGCTTTCTATTGGGATAAAGCCTCTACAATTCCTTCTTTCTGTCAAAATCTCTGCTAGGGAGATGGACTGGAGATGAAGTTCCACTAGTTTAGCTCAGTATTAATAGGAGATACTAAACAGCTTCACTGGTAATCTGTCTGCTCTGGTTTAGTACAAAGTTGGTAGAACACTATTGACAGGAAAAGATGTGTGTCCCATCTCTAGAAAAAAGATTGTAATAGTTTAATTTCCACTATGTACTTTTGATATTTTTTAAGTAAAAATAAGATTCTGTACTGACTTTTCACTTAGCTGTTCTGGTTGTAAATTCTATGTTTTTTCTGTACTGCTTACTAAATATTTTTGTACAATGAAAAAAAATAATCAAGAGAAGTACATAAGCCCCACCAGATTTGAACTGGGCAATTCCCAATTGATGGAAGAGATAGGAATGTAAGGATCCTATCTTAGTGTTTAACCCTTACTTTAGGAATCTAAGAATTCATTGTGTTTGTTAAACATGATAATTTGTGACAGAGGGGAGCAAAAAGGGGATGGATGTAATACAACAACAATAAAATTTTGAAAATAAAATAAAATAAAATAAAAAGAAAAGAAGAATTATTTCTCCTTGAAAAAAAAAAAAAACATGATAATTTGTGTTTTCAATGAACGTTTAAATATATGGATAATTTATTTATTTTAAAAAAGATTTAAATAAATTATTATTTCCAGAGAGGGAGAGAAACATCAATGTATGGTTGTCTTTCACCTGTCTCCAGCCATGAACCTGACTGGATACCTGGCTTGCAACCCGGTTATATGCCCAGGCTGGGGAATCGAACCAACGACCTTTTGGGTTCACAGACCAGTGCCTTATCAACTATGCTACCAGTCAGGGCTTAAATATATGGATAATTTTGAAATGGACTAGCAGTGGGAGTAAAGGGAAATGCAAGTTCATTGATAGAGAATCCTAGACCAGTTCTGAAAGCATTCAGGCCCTGGATGCTTTCCATGCCTCCTCACTACTTTGTGATCAGCCAGTACTAAAAGGAAAACTTATCAATTACATTCTCACCACCCCAACAAGAGTGCAGAAAAGAATAGAATCTCTTTAATTTCTAAATCCAAATGGATATTTCATAAATTTAGTGTTTATCCACCAAAATATTCTTCTCCTGAGTTTCTGATATCAATTTCCCTTTAGATAATAACGTGAATAAGTTATTAAGATGTCAATTTTCAGCTAATTACTTATTTGGAGACTGATTATTGGGATGATCTTTTTGGAGGGAATACATGTATATAACTAAAAACTTTCAGGGAAAAAGAAAAAGTGGCTCATAACTCTACCTTATTTTTATCTTTGCCACACTTCTAGAATATTTCAATACCTAAATTCAGATACAGCCTTGATGCAATTAATACTAGAGCATTTTTTAAGAAGTTTTTCTTTTTAAAACAATATACAGTATGTCAATACAAGCTAAGTTCTGAAATCTAACACATTTAGCTTTTTTAGTGAAAGGTAAAGTTCAAAAGTTTGTACTGGAATCTATTACTGCTAGGCTCTAACATTGAGCATTCTTCTTCTATGAGCTCTATTTTTATCAGTAGAAAAATATTTCTATCTGTTGTCACAAAGAACATGGTGACATGATGCTGAGAAAGTGTCATGTACTACTTACATGCTTCATTTTAGTGTCAACATGTGACAACTACAACTCTAGCTATCTGACCATTCAATGGACATTATATTCATTTCTTTAGTCACACTATTGGAATGGAAACTTCTGGACAGCCTCACAGGAGAATGCCACATACATATTTACATAGGATAAGCATATCATGTCGAATATAATAATATTTATGGTCCTTATAGACCAATATTTAATGAATAACAAATTTAACTGAAGCAAGAAGAAATTACAGAGTTCAATAAATATCTATTTGTTGAGACTTGAGAATGAGAATGGAAGTGAAGATGTACCACTTTTCCCAAATTGGTATGTATTATAAGAAATGTAAAGCACTCCTTTGGTCTATTAAGCCCTAAGATATTTGTGAACGCTAGTTCAAAGAGGTCTAAATAGATGTTTTCAAAGAAGAATATCTCAGAGATCTTGATTTGCTAATGTGAAAAGGCATTTTCTAAATATATTTGACCATGTAACCTTATGTTTTATTTTTTTCTTGGAAATATTATGAGTAATTAGTGCTCCTCAATTACTCCTTGGGACATATTAATTTATGTTAACAAAAGAGAAGTGATACACTTCTGTTTATCTTTTCCTTTGACACCCTATATTGTACAGCAAATTCTCATTCAACTAAATCTTTGGTAGGTTCTTGGAAACTTTGACTTTAAGCAAAATGATGTCCAATTAAACCAATATTACTGTTTATTTTGGTTATCAGACTAATTGACATAAACAAGAATTAAGGTCCTATGGCATATTTCTAGTCACAAAAACATCACTAAACTTCTAAATAAAGGCCCAGAACATTTCTAGTATAGCACATTCAAATAAATGTGAGCTATACATGAAGTCAAGAAATATTAATAAAAACAAATAAGAGAATTATTTTTCCATCCACTTATTCCAGTTTAAGGTTATGGGTGGCTGGAGCATCTCCCTTCTGCTAAGAGTGCAAAGTAGAAACTAACCCTGAACAAGACACCCTTCTACCTCAGGATGCACTCACACCCACACGCACACACACCCACGTGCACACCCACTGGGACAATTCAGACATGCCAATTAATAAGGTACACATCTTGAGGATGTGATAGGAAACCTAAGTCCCCAGAGAAAACCCAGGCAGACATGGAGAAGATGTGAAAACTCCACATGGATGTTGGCCCTGGCTAGGAATACTTTTCTCCCATCAACATTATAATAAAACTATCTTGAATAAAACATTATTCAAGGACCTTCTGTAGGTACTGAAAATTAGGATCTTTCCCTACTATCTCCCATTTGATTTCTATACAATTTATGGCCTTGTTTATTTACCATTTTTAGGAGAAAGAACCTGGTGATCATCAACTAAAATCTTCCTTAAGGAATTGCCTTTGACTATTTGTAGAAGTGTTTATTCTCTTAAAAAGGCACCAACTGAAGGTGATGAAGCTGCTCCCTTTCATAGACTGTAAGCATTGACATCTTTCCTCTAATGAATGCTCTAGTATCATATGGATTAACTACTATCCAGACATATGTGATTGTTAATTCAATATTTTTGCTTGTTGAATAAGCTTTACCAATAGCACAATTGCATTGAAATTAAACAATTGAGTAAGCCATTAAGTTTTCTCAGCATCATCTCTTTATTTTCTCTGTGACAACAGATAGGAACATTTTGTACTGGTAAAAGTAGAGCTTATAGAAGAAGCTTGCTCAATATTAGAAAATGTCAGAACAGACCCCAATAAAAAACTCTTGATCTTTACCTTTTACCAAAAAAGAGAAATCAGAGGAAGAAAGAACAAAGAATCTATCTTATGCACTCAAAAACACTACAGGGACAGAAAGAAAGAGAATGTATGAACTTTGAAGTAATTGAGAATTGCATTTGAATTTTGGTTCTACCATTCACTTACCAGTTGTATGATTTTAACCAAATTATTTATTCTTAGTTGTCTCATCTGGAAAATGGTAATAATAATGCTACCACATAATGCTTTGGGAACATTAAAAGACGTAATAAAGATAAGGCAACTGATACATAGAAAGTGGTTGTTTTAGTCCTTCTGTTTTTCCCGTCATGAACATTAGTGAGTTCAATACAGTGCTAGCTCATATCATGTGGGCAATTAAGCCATCATCCAATCCAGTAACAATGATTACAAAACTAAATACACTGATATTCAGAAGATACTGAGCTTTAACTATTACTCTGTAGGAAAGAATAAGTTTATTAATGAGTATTATCTTTGAGTTACTCAACCTTTTTATGTAACATTTTATCCAGATGGTACTTTCAGTTCATTACCTAGATATCTAATATTAACTTAGTTAATGTTACCATGAAATGAATAATTTATATATGAGACTGAGTATTAAAGAAAATTACTTGCAAAAATCACTTGCCTGACGAAAGTGCAAAGAAGCCATTTTTCAGTGTGGTAAGAAGCAGTTTGGGGAAAAGGTACACAATAAGATAGGTCATCTTTAAAAGATGTTTAATATTTGTCAATTTCAGACATTGGAAGTGATATTTAAATATATATTTTTAATTATTAACATGATCTGCATTCTAAAGGTAAAAAGGTCAGCAGTAAAAAAATCAATCAAATCAAGGTACTTTTTCTTTCCAGAGACATAAATGATGTTAGATTGTATGTATGTTTGCTTTTCTCACATGAATTATTATAACTGTTTTACTTAATCATTTGTAATAGGAATAGTTATAAAAGGAAGAAATGAAACAAAAATACAGCTTTGTTATCAGAAATGAAAATTTCTGGTGGTTTTCCTAAGAATTTATCTTACTTTCACCACTGTTACATAATAATGTGTTTCCAAATCAAGCCATAGAATTTTTCCTTAGCCTCACTCTATTTATTTATAAAGGAGAGTGTCTAGACTCATTTTTAATAGTGCATCAACCCATCTATAGCTAGCTCAAGGATTCCCAAACCTCAACAGCACAATCACTTATGGTTTTAAATTGTAAGAACACTGACTAAAGCCATTGCCATTGCGACTTATGAATTGACTTTGGGGTTCTTCAAGTGGATAGATTAAGAAATGGGGGACAGAGGGGAGTAAAAAGAGGATGGATGTAATACAACAACAATAAAATTAGGTTAAAAAAAAAGAAATAGAAACCCCTTATTTTGTGAATCCCCAATATGCATAATGAAACTGTTGATAGTGAAAGTAAAGCTTCCTGAAAGTACAGATATTTACATTTTTTAAGCTTTCTATTCCAAACAATATTTTAAGTCCATTCATGGATTTGATTGCTGTTCAAATAATGACAGATAAATTGATATATTTTCCTTTAATGGAAAATTTTCCTTTATCTATATATTTCCCTGTAATTATTGCCAGGAATTGCTTTATCCTCAATAGAAATGATCTTATTATCCTCAATTAATCAGTTATCAGGTATATTTTTTACTATACTCTCAATAAGTTTTAAACATTTGTTTGCATGCCAAAATGGAGAGTATCTTTGAATATGTGAGATTTTACTTTTTATGCCATATATATATACATATATATGTGTGTGTATATATGTGTGTGTGTGTGTGTGTGTGTGCACGCGCGTATGCTTGTACTGAGGCAGGAGTAAGAAGCAAGGAAAATTCCTTGGCAAGTAGAAAGCACAAACTAAGATAACAAAACAAGGCAAACAATTTAAACAATTCACAGCAGATTTTATCTTCCCTAACTAAGGACACTTGAGAACAAATGGTTTATACCTCTCTTCCCTAACCAGAGCATACATAGCTTAAATCACTCTGGTAGGAAGATAGGTGACAAAGACCCAATTAGTGCCCTCTCTGTCAACCAAACCCTTGGATGGATGAAGTCAGAAATAAATAACAAAAACCCATCCCTGACTGGTAGCACAGTGGATAAAGTTCCAGCCTAGGAACCCAAAGGTTGCTGATTTGATTCCCCAGCCAGGGCACATAACCAGATGGCAAGCCAGGTCTCCAGCCAGGTTCATGCCTGGAGGCAGGTGAAAGGCAATCATACATTGATGTTTCTTTCTCCCTCTGCCTCTCTCCCCTCTTCTTACTCTGGAAATAATAAGTAAAATCTTAAAAAAAAAAAATTAGAGCCAGACTGATCTGAGATACAAGTAAAGCAGTGAAACTGATCAGAAAATGATTTCAAACTCTCAAAAACACTTGCTTATTTTGATGAATCCACATATTGAAACTGGAAAACTAGAAAACTAGTAAATATTCTGTTAAGACCCTCTCCTAAGACATCTTGTAGGATTTTCACTCACAGAAAGATAAAAAGCCTCCAGATAAAGGAAGCCAAATGGGCTCTCTCTGGAGCACACCCATTTCTTTTTTCTCTTTCAAGTATGCATCTTTACATTTCTTTCCGAAACTCTAAGGGTCCCCATGAAGCTTGCAACCAGGGGAGCAGCAGTGGCAGTTCATCCCAGGCTAGACTCTGAGCTTGTCTCCAAAGTCCCCTTTTCTCTGATTTTTCAGTGAACTAACCAGCAGTGCCCCCATCTTTGGCTCATGTGTCCTATAACATTTCTAGAGAGCCAAAGCAGAGCACCACCTAGGCTCTCATGTTGCTTCTTCTTCTTCTTTTTTTTTTTTTTTTACAAATTCCTGTTTAATGTTTTCATTGGTAAGATACATGGCGGCATTCTCGAGTTGTGTTGTTAGTTTTCCACGCAATCTGCCTAGACAGTTCTCAAGAGTAACAGCCTTGATTTCCCTAGTGTTCACAGCGGGAGGGAGGGTGGTGAACGTGACAGCAAGAGGCTTTCTATTGTAGCATAAAACTGAAGAAATAAAAATCCACCCAAACAGTATCAACAGGCTTTGGCTTTCCTCAACCGCTGAGTTTCATGCATCTTAGATTCTGTTTGTTTTTAGTATTATTGTAACAGTAGGCACTGTAGGCTGTTATCTTGGCAATGAAATTTTGAAATTTTGGACTAATGAACTCAAGAGGGTGATCTGCTTTTTGCAAAAAGAAATGCAAACTAAATAAATCCTAGGAACAAATGCTTCAACTTTTGGTAAAGTACATCTATGATCTTGGTACACCACCCCTGCCCGCCGCAGAGTTCTATAAATACTGTTTTCTACTTCTTCCCATTTAGTCCATCCTCTGGCTTCCAGATCAAGGTTCTGTATATGCAAGACAAACAAATGACATTAAGTAGGGGGGCAAATGCATGTTAGCTCACGGAGTCAGTTCACAATGTTTCATACATATCCCATTCCAAAGAAGTGAAGTTGGCGTACATCATGTTGCTTCTTCTATCCTAGACTTTTCAGTGAGCTAACAGCAGCCCCACATTGGCTCACTCTTTCCTATAATGTCTCTATGGACCCAAAGCAGACCACTGCCTAGGCTCTATCTTGTTACTTCTCTTACCCTAAGCCCTTCCTTAGTTTCACTGTCCCCAGCGTTAATAAATATACTCTCAAAATTTGTTGTTGTGAAACTCTTCCTACAAGGACACACAACTGTAGGAGGCCCAAGGTAGGCCTGTTTCAGGCTGGTCCACATCCAGTGGCAGTACTAACAGTTAAAGATATAGAAAATTCAAGGCTACTTCAGAAGTTCATCCTGAAACACACAAGAGGGTAGTGGGGAGGAGGATAAGGGGAAAAAGAAGAGGAAGGGCCTAGTTAAGGAACCAGTACAAATGACCCATGGAAATGGACAGTTGGGTGGGGATAACTGTGGGAGTGAGGAGGCAGGGCAGGGGAGAGCAACAGAGGAAAAATGGAGACAAATGTAATATAAAAATAAGCAAAAGCAAAAAAAAGAAAAGGAAAAAAAAGTACATCTTAACCTAAAATAAAGTTGGAAATAATAATGGCCTTTCACTACTAGAAAGTCCGCTAGACCAGGAACTCCTTTATAACAATATCATAGCTCATTCATTTCTGCACCCTCAGGTCCTAATGGGCTGAGTGATATCTCATTAATTTAATGACCACTGCATTAAATTTAGCCAATAAAACCCTCAACACATATACATAAAAAGTGCATGTTAATTTCAAATAATGTTCAAGTATACTAGCTGTCACAAGTTAAAAATGTATGGGCTTCACATAGATAATACAGTAAGGGAAATGGAAAAGGTAAAACAATTGTTCTTTTCTATCTTTTTCTTTTTCAATTTTAATGAAACTATGTGTTAATTATAGCTTACATTCAACATTATTTTGCATTAGTTTCAGGTGTACAGAATAGTTAGATGATCATATACTTGAGAAGGAGTTCTCCTGATATATCCAGGGCTAACCAAGCATTATACATAGCTATTAAAATATTGGCTATATTCTCCATGCTGTACTTTCTATACCTGTGACAATTTTGTAACTACCAATTTACTTCTTAATTTCTTCACCTCCTGCACTAGTTCCCTCAACACTGCTCTTCTCTGACAGCCATTGGTCTGCGCTGTGTCTATATATCTGTTTTGCATAGTATTTGTCTTTTTCTGACTGATTTATTTCATTTAACATAATGGCCTCTAGAACAATTCATGCTGTTTCAAATGGTAAAACTTTATTCTTTTATGGCCAATTAATATTTCATTGTATAGTATGTACCACTAATTTTTATCCATTTGTCTATTGATGAGCACTTGGGTTGCTACCATATCTTGGCTATTGTAAATTACACTATAATTTACATAGGAATGCATATATTTTTCCAAGTTATAGTTTTGGGATTTTGGGGTATATAGGCAAAAGCAGAATTAATAGGTCATAGGGAAGTTCTATTTTTAATTTTTTGAGAACCTTCATAAAAATGGGAGAATCTTTTATATTCTCTTTCTCATAGTTCATTATTTGTGTATTCAATAGTGGTTGCACCAAACTGGAACTGTGCAAAAAGATTACCTTTTCTCCACATTCTCACAAACACTTGTTTGTTTCATTTATAGCCATTTTTACAGGTGTGAGGTGATATCTCATTGTTGTTTTAATTTGCATTTCTCTGACAATTAGTGATCTTCATCTTCTGTTCATATGTCTATTTGACATCTGTATGTCCTCTTTGCAAATGCGCCTATTCAAATCTCTGCCCTTTTAAAAATTAGATTTAGTTTTTGTGCAGTTGTATGCATTTTTTTGTAAATTTTAGAAATAAACACCTTATCAGATATCCCTTTGGTGAATATGTTCACCCATTTAGTAGATTGTCTTTTTGTTTTATTGATGGTTTTCTTTGTTCTACAAAGACTTTTTAGTTAGATATGTCCAGTTCGTTTATTTTTTCTTTTGTTTCCACTGCCCATAGAGATATATCAGGAAAAAAATGTTACTGTAAAAATGCTAGAGACTTACTGCCTATATTTTTGTAGAAGTTTTATAGATTTTAGCCTTACATTTAAGTGTTCAATTCATTGAAGTTCATTCTTGTATATGGTATAAGAAGGTGGTCAAGTTTAATTTTTTGTATGTATCTGTCAAATTTTTCCAGCACCATTTATTCATTAGGCCATCTTTATGGTATGTTCTTGCCTCTTTTGTCAGATATTAATTGACCATACCTGTGTGGGTTTTATTTCTAGATCTATTCCGTTCTATGTGACTGTTTGTATACTACTTTCATGTTGTTTTGATTACTATGGACTTACAGTATTGTTTGATACCAGGTATTGTGATATTTCCAACTTTTTTTTCCGTAAGATTTCTGAGGCTATTAGGGTTTTTTATTGTTCTATATAGAATTGTGAAACATTTGTTCTAATTTTGCAAAATATGCCATTATTTTAATAGAAATTGCATTAAATCTCTAGGTTGTTTTAGTTAGTATGGGCATTTAAAAAATGTTTATTCTCCCTATTCATGAACATGACATACTTCCATTTACTTGTATCTTTTGCAATTCCTTTCCTCAGTATTTTATCATTTCCTGAATACATGTCTTTTTATTTCTTTGGTTAAATTTAACCCTAGGTATTTTATTTTTCTTGATGAAATCTTAAATGGGATTGATCTTATAGCCTCTCTTTCTGATAATTTATTACTTGTGTATTGTATGAAATGCAAGCAATTGCTGAATAGTTATTTTGTATCTGGCTACTTTACTTATCAGTTCTAGTAGTTTTTGGTCAAACCTTATCTGTAAATAATTTCAATTTTACTTCTTTCTTTCTAATTTGGGCATCTTTTATTTTTTTTAATGTCTGTTTTATGTGGTTAGGACTTTCAGTACTATGTTAAATAATAATGGTAAAAATGGGCATCCTTGTTTTATTGCTGATTTTAAGGAAGTGTTTTTCCCCATTGAGTGATAGTAACTGTAGATTTGTAATATGTGGTCTATTATGTTGAAGTATGTACTCTTATTTCCACTTTGCTGATAGCTTTTATCAGAAGTGGCCGTTAAATTTTGTTAAGTGAGTTTTCCACATCTATTGAATCATATGACGTTTATTCTTTATTTTGTTCATGTGGCATACCATGTTAATTGCTTTTCAGGTATTAAACCATTCTTGCATCTCAGGAACAAATTCTACTTGATTATAGTGCCCGATCTTTTTAATGTATTGCTGAATTTAGTTTGCTACTATGAGATATGTCCAAGAAAATGTCTAGTCATTGTTAATAAAATGAGAATGGTTTGTGTGACATCAATGTAACCCAGCAGCCAGAGAGTGGACTGGAATATGCATGCCTGAACAATGACAGCTTTACTGTACCAGTCAGTGGGGGTGGTAGATATCATTGAGTAAGCATGTGTACTGTGTGGCCACTGCATTCAAAATGACTGAGCAAGTAGAACAATGAATCTGCATCAAATTTTGTGTTAAGCTTAAACATTCCTCTGAGGAAACTATTCAGAAGGCCACAGCTATGAGTAACTGGTGTTTGGCAGCTTCACCACAACAATGCATCCACTCATGCATCATGTCTTATGCAGAGTTTTTTTGTGAAACATCAACTCACCTAGGTGACTCAACCCTTCTACAGCCCAGATTTGGTGCCCTATGACTTCAAATTTTCAAAACTAAAATTAACTTTGAAAGGGCAGACATTTAAGACTGTTTATGAGATTCAGAAAAATACAATAGGGTGGCTGATAGCAGTTGGAAGAGATGGTTGAGGTCCCAAAGTGCCTACTTTGAAGGGGACTGAGGCATCATTGTTCTATGTACAATGTTTTTTTGTATCTTGTATCTTTCTCAGTAAATGTCTCTACTTTTCATATTACATGGTTGGATACCTTCTGGACAAATCTTGTATTTTATTGGAGACTCTAGCATCTATGTTTTTTCTTTGTAGTTCATTTATTTGCTTTGTGAATCAAGATAATGTTAGTCTTTTAAAATGAGCTGGGGAGTTTTCTCTTCTGTTGAATATTTTTGAATTATTTGATAATTCAAATAATTAGTTTTTCTTTGAACTTTTGGTAAATTTACCCTATTAAGCTATCTGGGCCAGGATTTCTGTTTGTTGGAAATTTCTTTTCTTTTTTTTTTTTTTTTTAAAGATTTTATTTCATTACTTTTAGAAAGAGGGGAAGGGAGAGAGGCAGAGAGGGAGAGAGACATCAATGTGTGGTTGCATTTCACCTGCCTCCAGCCACAGACCTGACTGGAGACCTGGTTTGCAACCTGGTTATGTGCCCTGGCTGGAGAATGGAACCTGCAACCTTTGGGTTTGCAGGCCGGCGCCTTAACCACTGTGCTACCAGCCAGGGCCCGGAAATTTCTTTTGATAACTGCTTCAATTTCCTTGGTTGTAATTAGTCTGTTTAGATTTTCTGTTTCTGCTTGATGCAGCCTACAAATTTATTAATTTATTTTGTATTATCCAGTTTGTTGGCATAAATTGTCCATAGTATTTTATAATCCTCTGTATTTCTGTGGTATCAGTTGTTACACATTCTCTTCCATTTCTGATTTTATTTATTTGGCTCTGCTTATAGATTTATTAATCTTATTTATCTTTCCAAAAATCAGCTTTTGGTTTTATCACTTTTAATTGTTTTTTAGACTCTTAACTAATTTATTTATTTATTATTTATTTTTAAAATATTTTATTTATTATTTTTAGAGAGGGGGAAATGGAGAGAAGCAGAGAGAGAGAGAGAGAGACATCAGTGTATAGTTGCCTTTCACTAGTCTCCAACTACAGACCTGGCTGGAGACATAGATTACAACCTGATTATGTTGCCCTGGCTGGGAATTGAACCAGCGAGCTTTGGGTTCACAGGCCAGTGCCTTATCCACTGTGCCACCAGCCAGGGGCAATTGTTCATTTATTTTCAATGACCTTATTTATTTTCTTATAATTATTATTTTTATTTAATTATTTTTAAATTTAATATTATTGTTGTATTATATCCATCCCCTTTTTACTCACCTCTGTCCTCTTCCCCTCCCACCCACTCCCCACCAAAGTCAATCCCACTTGTTGTCCATATCTATGATTCTTCCATGCTAGTTCCTTGACTAAACTGCTACCTTTCTTTGCCTCTTCCTCCCACCTCTCCACTCTCCTCTGCCCAATGAAGGCTTATTCATTGTATTCACATATATGGTTCTGTTTTGCTTGTTTGTTTTGTTCATTATTGTCCTGTAATGGGTGAGATCATAGGGTATTTGTCTTTCACTGACTGGCTTATTTCACTAAGCATAATACTGGAAGTTCCATCCATGTTGTTGCAAAGGGTACAAGTTCCTTCTTTCTTTCTGCTATATAGAATTCTATTATGTAAATGTACCAAAGTTTTTTGATCCAATCATCCACTGATGGGCACTTAGGCTGTTTCCAGCACCTGGCTATTGTAAACAGTGCCGCTATGAACATAGGTGTACATAGGTTCTTATGAATTGGTGTTTCAGGATCCTTTGGGTATAGTCCAAGTAGTGGAATTGCTGGATCAAAAGGCAGTTTCATTTTTAGTTTTTTTAAGGAAACCCCATACTGTTTTCCACAGTGGCTGCACCAACCTGCATTCCCACCAACAGTGCACAAGGGTTCCCTTTTCCCCACATCCTTGCCAACACTTGTTGTTTGTTGATTTGTTGATGATTGCCATTCTGACAGGTGTGAAGTGGTATCTTATTGTGGTTTTAACTCGCATTTCTCTAATGTTTAGTGATGTAGAGCATTCTTTCATAAGCTTTTGGGCCCTTTGTATATCTTCCTCAGTGAGTTGTCTGTTCAGGTCCTTTGCCCATTTTTTAATTGGGCTGTCTGTCTCCCTGGTGTTGGGTTGCATTAGTTCTTTGTATATTTTGGAGATCAGACCCTTGTCTGAGGTATCATTGGCAGTTATGTTTTCCCATACAGTTGGTTCCCTTTGAACTTTGCTGATATTTTCTTTAGCTGAACAGAAACTTTTCAATTTCATATAATCCCATTTGTTGATTCGTTCTTTGATTTCCTTTGCCCTAGGTGAAGTATCAGTAAACATATTTTTGCGTAGGATATCTGAAAGTTTACTGCCTATATTTTTCTCCAGGACCTTTATGGTGGCGCTGCTTATGTTTAAATCCTTTATCCATCTTGAGCTTATTTTGGTGTATGGTGCAAGTTGGTGGTCTAGTTTTATCTTTTTGCATGTTGCTGTCCAGTTCTCCCAACACCATTTGTTGAAGAGACTGTTTTTACTCCATTGGATGTTCCATCCCCTTTTGTCAAATATGAGTTGACCATAGAGTCCTGGGTTAATTTCTGGGCTCTCTATTCTGTTCCATTGATCTATATGTCTATTCTTATGCCAGTACCATGCTGTTTTGATGACAGTAGCCTTGTAGTATTGTTTGAAGTCCGATATTGTGATTCCTCCTACCTTGTTCTTCTTTCTCAAGATCGTGGTGGCTATTCGTGGGCATTTTTGGCTCCATATAAATTTTTGAAGTATTTTTTCTATTTCTGTGAAGTCTGTCATTGGTATTTTAATTGGAATTGCATTGAATCTGTAGATGGCTTTGGGTAATATGGACATTTTTAATGATGTTAATTCTTCCCATCCACAAACATGGTATATGTTTCCATTTATTTGTGTCTTCCTTGATTTCTTTCTTCATTGTTCTGTAGTTTTCTGAGTATAGGTCTTTTACCTCCTTAGTTAAGTTGATTCCTAGGTACTTTATTTTTCTTGTTGCTATGGTGAATGGGATTTGTTTTTTCGCTTCTATTTCTGTTGTTTCATTATTGATATACAAAAATGCTTTTGATTTCTGGATATTGACTTTATACTCAGCTATTTTGCTTAAATTGCTTATTAGGTTGAGTAAGTTTTTAGTGGAGCCCATCGGGTTTTGTATGTACACTATTATATTATCTGCAAATAATGACAGTTTGACTTCCTCCTTTCCAATTTGGATACCTTTGATTCCTTTTTCTTCTCTGATGGCTATAGCTAGAACTTCCAAGGCAATGTTGAATAGAAGTGGAGAAAGTGGACAGACTTGTCTCGTTCTTGATCTTAGGGGGAAAGCTTTCAATTTTTGTCCATTAAGTATGATGTTGGCTTCAGGTTTCTCATAGATGGCCTTTATGATGTTGAGGTATGCTCCCTCTATTCCCATTTTGCTGAGGGTTTTTATCATAAATGATTGCTGTACTTTATCAAATGCTTTTTCAGCATCTATTGATATGATCATATGGTTTTTATCTTTCATTTTGTTGATGTGGTGTGTAATCCAATGAATCTTGATCAGCTGTCAGGCTAAGGGGCCACTGGGCTATACTGAAAGATTCCATCATAATCAAATGAGTTTATGATCAGCCACCTGGCCCAGGGACTACTGGGTTGGACAGACTAACTCAGTTTGTACCAATGAATCCACGATCAGCCACCAGGCTCACTTGCCACTTTGTGGGGTTGACTGACTGACTCAGCTGTAAGTCAGAGAGTTTGTAATCAGCCTCCAGGCCGAGACACTGCTCCTAAGAGATATCTCTTCAGGTGCAATCTATTGTATCTATGCTTAGACAGGTCAGGGCAGGAGAGGTTTATTTAGATGTAAGTCAAAGAATTGTGATCAGGCGCCAGGCTCAGCCACCACTGGGTGGGACAGATTGTTTCCAGTGGGTGGGGCTATGAGGACCCTCCTATGGAAGCCACTTTATGCAGAGCAATCCATGGAGGTGTGGGTGATGAGTCAGCACTGGGACTCCCACAGCTGTTTCCTCATTTCTCCCCTCTAAGCCACTGCTGTAAACTCTCCCCACATGTCTCCAGTCTTCTCTGCCGTTCCTCTGCTTGATCCCAGGGTAGGTGGGTGCCAATGTATTTTTGTTGTGGTCACCCTAGTAGTTCTCTGTCTCCAAAGCTCTCTTAGGCTAGCTAGTCCATGGCTTTCCACCCTTCTCTGCTGTTTGCTGCTCTCCTCTCCACTGTGTTGCTGTAGGCTGGGATGCCCAGCTGGAGGACCTGAACCATTCCCTTCTCAGGTGGAGCCCCTGGCTTCATACCTACAGCTACTGCCTCTGGTGAGGGCCCAACCAGCCCTCTTGTGTTTCTGCAATTTCTACCAATCATGTTGTCATGAAGCGTCCTCTTCTATTCTGTCCATGGCCATAAGGCTTCTTTCCAGCTGGTGTTCTGTTGGTAATTCCATCTGACTTTTTCTCCAAAAATGTAATTTCAGATGGAGCCTGGGAAAAGATTGGTGTAGCTCCACTTACTCCTCCACCATCTTGCCTGAACTACTCTGATGATCTTATTTCCTTTCTTTTACTCACTTTGCACTTTGTTGTTGAATTTGTAGATCAAGTTCATCCTTTCTTCTCCTAAGTCTTTAGGGCATCCTTTTATTTTATTATTATTTAAGATTTTATTTACTAATTTTAGAAAACAGAGAAGGTAGAGGGGCAGGGATGGAGAAAGACATCAATGTATGGTTGCCTTTTTCACCTGCCTCCAGTTACGGACCTGGCTGGAGACCCAGCTTACAACCCTGTTCCCTGGCTGGGGAATTGAACCTGCAACCTTTGGGTGTGCAGGTCAGTGCTTTACCCACTAGGCCACCAGCCAGGGCAGGGCATCCTTTTAAATTATTGTTTTAAATTCAGTTTCTAGTAGCTTGCTTGCCTCCATTTCATTTGGTACTTTCTTTGGGGATTTCTCATGTTCTTGGTTTCAGAGTATGTTCCTTTGTTTCTTCATTTTAGCTGCCTCTCTATATTTATTTCTGTGTATTATGTGTAACTGCTATGTCTTCCAGTCTTGATGTGGTGGTTTTAGACAGTAAGTGTTTTTAGAATTTAGTGCAACAATCTCCCTGATCACCTGAGCTAGATGCTCTAGGAATGTCCCTTTTGTGTACTATGTGAACTCTCCACATTCATTTTTGAATGTTGGTGAGTTGTGTGTGGATGGCTATTAATATAAAGTTCAACCATAGCATATGAACTATTATAAGTGCAGATCCCACAAAGCAGAATTTTTCTGAGCAAGCATTGGTGTCTGCCAGGATCTCTCATTGTGTGTGCCATTTGTGGAGATATTTGGGTCATTCTTGTTTTGGTCTGAAGCCTACCACTAGGTGTGTTGATTCTGGGTCTCTTGAGAGGGATTTCAGTTCAGGTCAATGTTATAGTTGTCTGTAATTGGCATTGAACTACATCTCGGAGCTACCAAGTGATCTGCATGTTGTGACTGCCTCTGTTGGCCTAGGTGCATGTGGGAAGGGTCAAGTTGTTACCAAGCACTGCTTCCACCAGCTTGGAGCACTGGGGCAGGTCATCAAGTGGCCCAAAGTACCCTGAGCTCTGTCTCCACCTGCTGGTTGCCTATTAGGCTCAGTCACTGGAATAGCCTCCAAAAGTGCATGAGTTACATTGGATAGACTCTCAGTGGATTACCAGGTGGGTCAAGTGCTGTTTGCCTGGTAAGCTCAGTCTGAAAATAGATTCGAGCTAGGTCTGAGTCACTTGGGAAAAGGCTAAGGGTACACAAAGACCAGCTTCCACCCTAGGTGCCTGTGGACCTTCATGGTGGAATAAGGTCTAAAGATATTGCTGGAATGAAGCTAATAGAGTTTACCAGACTAAAATAGATCAATAATTAGCTGTGTGAAGCAGGGTCTCTACACAAGAACAGAGGCACTGTTTAGGCACACAGGGAAACAATAGTCACTCTTTCCAACTCCACTAGTTGATTTCTTCCATGGTGATCTGGTACTGATCAAAAAATGCTCCAACTTCTCAAGAATTTCTCACTGAGTTCTGTCCTGTTAGGCCCAGGCTTCAGTCTGCCAAAGACCAAGAGTGACCTTGGGAGGGAAGGGTCTCAAGGAGTCAGGAAGGAAGGGTTATTGATACTCCTTAGGCTTATGTTGTATGGAAGGAGATGCTTGACCCAGGAAAGGAGGCCTTAGTGTGTGGTATGGGGGAGGGACCAAGCACAGATATGCTTTCTGCTATAATTCCAGCCCTCTCCCTGAAGCCACACCATTCAGTTCCTTCCTTTATGACTCCAGTATTCTACCTCTCCTACAGCCTAGATGAGTGCCCTGGCTGAGGTTTTGCACATCAGTTTTTCAAGAGACCCATTCCGTTTATCACTTGGATGGGTGGAATCCCCACAGATTTTCACATCCAGCTATTGTGTGTGCTCCTCTTTCCAGCTCTAGTGCTCTGAACTAGGAAGCCTGGTGTGGGGATTTCTTTAGAGGAACCTCCTCAGCTGAAATATTACTCTGGATTTTCATCCACTGCCCATAGATATAGGGCCAGCCCATTTCACATCTCTGCCCTTCCCATCAGTATTGATAAGGGTTCCTCTGTATATCTTTAGTTAAGACTCTGTTTAGCTAGTCTTCAGATGATTATTCAGATTGATCTGTACTTAAGCTGCCACTCTTGTATGGCCCTGTGAGGAGGCGAATATAATATCCACTTACTCTGCTGTCATCTTGCTTCCCCCTCTATTTCCCTACTTTTGATAGTGAGACTAATTCAATGAATATTTTCTATTTCTCTTAAGCCTTACTGTAGAAAGAGCAAAGTAAAAATACAAAAGTAGATGCCAAGTAACACTTGCACATGGTCTTAGAAAACAAGAACAGCGATGTCCGTGGCTCCACAGCTTAAAAGAAACATGTTATTTAACCAAGCTCATCATTCTCCTGCAGAAAATAATATCCAACCAGGCCAGCCTTTCAACTTCCAGAAGAAATTTCAATTTTTATGTGAAATCCAATTTTAAGGAGTTCAGATATGCTGGGAGAGCATATCAAAATTGAGAAATACCAGAGAACAGAGACAGTCAGGGTTGAAAGCTCAGTGAAACTGTATCACCAACCCCAATAATAACAATAAAACAACAACAACAATAACAACAATAAGCCATGTATATTTTTGCTTGTAATAGATTAAAATTTGTATGTCATATGTATTATTGGGTTAGAAAAAGAAAGAAAATCACATCCATCACTCAGGATTTTATTCCCCAGATATAGGAACCTAACTTAAAGAGGTGGAGAAAAGAGAGAAACAGGCAAATGGGCCAAAATTGAGTCTCTCACTGCCTTAATCACAGTCCAACAGCTAACAGTGGAAACAATCAAGTTACTACATTATTTTAAAATAAAAATACTATTTTTTTGTATAATAATGCTACATTTATTTTAATTTGAAATACTTTCTTAAGTAGAAAAATAAAACAAAAAATGAATTTACAAGTATTAGGCCAAGAAGTAGGCCAGGTAATAGGCCATTCTGCAGTGAATGTTTTGCAGGATACAAAAAGATACCCTTATTCAACAAAGAAAATGACAGACAAACAATGACATGTGTCTTATTTTGCTTACTGTTAACACCATCAGAGTGTGAAAAATTGCTATCCCCAGAGAATCATAATTATGCAATTACATATATTTTTAAAGTTTTACTCTTATTAATCTTTCATGGCAAGGCAAAATAAATTTTAAAAGCTATTGTGTGCATAAGCCTTGCACGTGTTAAGTAAATAAAATACATTTGTTGAAAGAATGAATATATTATTGTGGTCAGCAAGAGAGCATACACATGCCTATGATATCTATAGCTAAAATGAACAGAAACATATAATTGCATGTGCTTATAGTGCTCAAATAAGAGCCATTAACTGTAGAGTTATTATAGCTAATAAAATTCAATTTGAATAGAGATATTAAAATATCTACAATAAAAATAGGGGTTGGGGGGAGGGGGGAGGCAGAGGCAAAGAAGGGGAGCAGCTCAGGCAAGAACCTAGTATAAAGGAACCATGGACATGGACAACAGGTGGGATTGACTTTGCGGGGAATGGGTGGGTGGGGAGGGGTACAGAGGGGAGCAAAAAGGGGATGGATGTAATACAACAACAATAAAATTAAAAAATATATATATATGTACAAATTATAGGTTAAATATCTTTACCATTTATACCAAAGTTGATTTTTTTGCATACATAAATCTCCTTTACATAATCCAAAATATTTAAAAAAATATTTTGCACTAGCTATGTAGGTAGAATTTATAATCCTAATAAAATTTGAAAATACACTCTTCTATTATTAATTGTTTTAAGGAGTTAATAAAAAATTAATTTTTATATCTCATACCTTCTGAACATTCATATCTACTGAATTTTTGCATTATTGATTGAATTGGTTGAATAGTGGTAAAGATAATGTTCATTTTCATTTTTTTCTTAGCAGCAGTGCTTAATGTCAGAAATATTAAGTAACAGATACATTTACATTCAACATGTACAGAGTAAACATCACAATCATTAATTATAATACCCAGAACATGAAGCTCAATCCAGATGATCTCAATATGACTAATGACATAATCTCTTACAATTATGCATTAGAAAAGACTTACCAAATGGTCCATTACATTCACACTCACATACTTTTTGTGAAATTGAATTAAATGTAAGGTTAATGTTTATAGCTATTAATTTTTTAAATTATCAAGATAATTATTAGAGAAAAAAAGCAGAGGCCTGAGGTATACCTTTAGTTTTTATAATAATATTTATGCTCTCAAAATGTAAAATTCTGTAATTTTAGACAAACTCATCCCCAAAAGATAGCAGTGTAACTTAGATAACATCAAGCCTGCTCAGTGATCCTTGCAGTAAAATAAACTGTCTTCCATGGCTAAGGATTAAGTCTTTATGGCTGGTGGATTAAAACTGGGCCTCTTCATTCTATTAGTAAGTTTCTCCTATTGGTAAACTGAGAGCATTCTTTCTTTCGGGCCTCCAGAGTGATGGATGTAGAATTGGCTTACCTTTTTTCCTAATTGTCTCACCATTTTTTAAATAGCAAATACCAATAAAAATTAATATGAATAAGAGATAAAAACTTATGTTCTTTCTCAATTTATCTAAACTAAATTTTAGTTTTCTTAAATGTATATTTCTTACAACTACCTAATACAGAGCCATTTTTCTTACTAAACAAAAATGTCCAGAGTTCAAAAATGGCCTTGCCTAACACAATTTTGTTTTATTATTAAAATATGATGTTGAAATTCTGAAGTCTCTTCAACACAATACTGTAATTGAACAAGTAAAAACATGGAGATGATGGAAAACCAAGTTTCTCACCATTGGAGTAGAAAGTTACAGAAAAATAAGTAAAGAAGGCTAGAATTGTCCATGTGGAGCTAAATTAGAGTTGGAGACAACTGTATGAACTCATTTTAATTTAGATACAGATGGAGATGATAAAAAGATGGGCAAATAGATACAGGTATATGAGTGTACCTGTATACAGTACACTTAGAATTACACATATTTACAAACTCATTTATTTGAGAGGAACTAAAAACAATGATATTCTAGAAACAATGGGCACACCTGAAGACCACAAATTGCTTTCTAAAATCATTATCCATAAAATGAACTATACTTTCTTGGCAAAATGGCTCATTTCAATACACACGTATATATAAATGTGCTTGTGACATCTTATTGAGGAAGAAGGCAAAGAAATGCTAGCACACAGAATAATGGTGGTATATCAATGAGACACAACACACAATTATGAAAGCTTTTAACTACAAAGATAAAAATATTTATGAGGCAAAATAAGTTAGTATTCATTTATAACCCAAAACATAAAATAAATATCCATAAGATTATATTTATATAATAAATGATTATATAAATTGAGAGAATATGCAAATCTTCCATGCAGAGGAATTCTAAGTAATTTTTGTAAATATTTCCCTTTAAGAAAGTAGAGTGCATGTTTCCTTCCAAAGAGGGGGCAAGGGAGAGTCACTTTTCAGTGGAGAAACATGACAAAGCTTTACCTCAGCCAAGTGACCAAGGTCAACAGTAACAGTGGTAGGTCATGTTAGTAGCACATACCCTTGATATGATATAATGATAATAGCATTTTACTTCTGTAGCCTTCCTCATGAACCAGTCAATGTCAAATGTGCTCAGGTAACTCACTGACTCAATTTGAAGTTGCTTTAGCAACCATTTGTTTAATTCATTTGACAGCCTATTTATTAGATATCACGTTCATATGTTCTCTGTAGTTGAAAATTTTACCCTTAATAAAAAGGTACGTGTAAGTCTATTTCCTCAAAAAAGCATAATTTAAATTTAATGAGAAAAAATTTCAAAAGGTTGTAAGAAAAATGTTAATTATTTTGAAAACATAAAGGCCTTCTACCTTTAGAGTAACATATAGTACAATAAAAATAAATGAACATTATTTTACATATGCACAGAGAGAAATGAATCAATATTATTATAAGGTATAACCTTAATCTTTGTTTTCTAGCTGTTTGGCTGATAAAGAAAAAATACGCATTCTTTTATATCAAAACAATTCTTTTTGTTTATTGAACAAAAAAATATGGAAGTGTGGAATGAAATCTAATTATAGCTTAACTAAGTAACATTAAAACATGAAAATTACATTGTTGGTAAGAAAACTAGAAAAGTTTTGTAAAAGAAAAATGTCAGGTATTTAACCTAAATATTTTGAAATGCAACCACAATTTCCACTAACTCACATGTTTTTCTTTATATTACAGGTATTTGCTGTAATAGAATATATTTTTGTATAGAGCTATGACATTCAAAGGTAAAAAGCGTTAAATAACTGTCACAAAATTTTTATTCCACATGTCAAATTTGCCTTCAGTTCAATTCTGTAAACCAGAAGTCTATCAAGCAGAAAACATGAACCAATTAGAAAATTTTGAAATTTTATCCTAAGTCATTGGCTGATACTACAGTGATCTTTCCATAGTTGATTTGGAATCACAATTGGAAAAAAAACACATGTAGTACCAGTATTAACCCTTCTAAATATTTAAGTAAGAGCACTGCACATGCCTCTGGAAGATAATAAAGGGTTCTATAGAAGCGCTCAACCAATAAAAATGGAAATATTTCTTCATTCACTAAATACACTAAAGAAATGGTCCTAAATATAATTGTTTTAATGTTTTCTTACAATCCTTTGTATTACTTTGGTGTCAGTTGTTAATTTTCTTCTTTCCTTTCTGATTTTATTTATTTGGATCCTTTCTCTTTTATTTTTTTCTTGATGGGTCTGGTAAAAGTTTTGTCAATGTTGTTTATCTTTCAAACAACCATCTCCTGTATATATTGATCTTTAATATTGTTTCCTTAGACCCTATTTGTTAACTTCTGCTCTGGTATTTATTATTTCTGTCATTTACTCACTTTGTGCTTTGTTGTTCTTTTTCATGTTCCTTTGAGTGGAAAGATGGATTGATTATTTGAGCCTATTTTATTTATATTTTTGAGATAGGTGTGCAAGGCCATAAATT
The DNA here is from genome assembly GCA_004026585.1 of Noctilio leporinus. Lineage (NCBI taxonomy): Eukaryota > Metazoa > Chordata > Mammalia > Chiroptera > Noctilionidae > Noctilio > Noctilio leporinus. The sequence continues at coordinate 67,477 of PVIW01007617.1, forward strand.
TTGCTCTTAGGGCCACTTTCCTGATGTCCCACAAGTTTTGGGGTATTGTGTTTTCATTGTCATTATTTCAAGAAAAAAAAAATATATATATATATATACATATATATATATATTCCTTTAATTCTCATTTTTATTAATTTATTATTGTTCTATTACAGTTGTTCCAGTTTACTCCCACTGGTCTCCCCTTCCCCCCCCAGTCCATCTCCTCTCCCACAGTCAATCCCCACCCTGTTGTCTATGTCCATGGATCATTTCTACTAGTTCCTTGACTAAATATTTCCCTTTCTTTACCCAATTACCCCTTTTCCCCTTCCCTCTGGTCACTGTCAGTATTTTTATTTTTTCCTTGATTTAATTGTTGACTCACTCTTTGTTTAATAAACTGTTATTTAGCTTCCATGTCTTTGTGCATTTTATACTTTTCTGTTTGTGATTGATTTCTAGTTCATGGTACTATGGTTAGAGAAAATGCTTGATATGATTTTAGTCTTCTGAAATTCATTGAGACTTGTTTTGTGTTCTAACATATGGTCTTTTCTAGAAAACATTCCATGTGCACTTGAAAGGATTGTATATTTTGCTGGTTTGGTATAAAATGCTCTGAAGATATCAAATTAATTTGCTCTAATGTGCAATTTAAGGCTGCTGTCTCCTTGTTAATTTTCTATCTGGAAAACCTATCCATTGATATCAATGTTGTGTTAAATCCTATCATATGACTGTATTTCTGTAAATCTTTCCATTTATGTTCATCATGAATTGCTTTACATATCTGGGTGCTCCTATGGTGGGTGCATAAATATTTGCTAAGTTACATTCTCTTATTTAATTATTCCCTTTATGATTCTGTAATATTCTTCTTTGTCTCTTCCTATAGCCTTGGTATTAAAGTCTATTTTGTCATATGTAAGTATTGCAATCACAGCTTTATTTCCCTTTCCATTTTCATGAAATGTTTTTTACATGCTTTTATTTTTAATTGGTGTGCATCTTTTGTTCTTAAGTAGATCTCTTGAAGACAGCATATATATGGGTCTTATTTTTCTAATTCATTCAGCTATCCCATGTCTTGTTTGGAGTGTTTAAGCCATTTATATTTAAAGTGATTATTGGTAGATATGTATTCATTGTCATTTTATTTTTTCTTAACTATGCTCCTGTTTTCTACATTGTCTTCTCCTTTTCTCCTTCTCCCTCTATTTCATTTTCTCTTCTCCTTCTCTTTCCCTTCTTCTTCTCCTCTTTATCATCATCCTTCTCCTCCTCCTCCTTCTCCTTTTCACCTTCTCGTTCTTCTTGTCCTTCTTTTTCTTCTTCTGCTTCCTCTTCTTCTCCTTTCTCCTCCTCCTCCTATTCTTCTTTTCCTTCTTCCTCCTCTTCTTCTCCTCCCTCTTCTTCCTCCTCCCCTCCTCCTCCTTCTTCCTTTCCTCCTCCTTCTTCCTCCTTTTATTCTTTAGTTAGTCCTTTAACATTTATTTTAATACTGGGTTTGTACTAACAAACTCTTTTAGCTTTTTCTTGTTTGGGAAGCTCTTTATTTTTCCTTATATTTTCAATGATAGCCTTGCTGGGTAAAATAGTCTTGAATTAGGGCCTTACTTTACATCACTTTGAATATGCTGTGCCAGTTCCTTCTGGCCTGATATGTTTCTGTTGATAATTCAGATGACAGTCCTGTGGGAGCTCCCTTGTAGATAACTAATTTGGTAACTAGCTGCCTTTTTCTTGCAACTTTTAGGTTTCTTTCACTTTAAGCTTTGCCACTTTAATTATGATTTGTCTTGGTGTGGTGCTCTTTGGGTTCATCTTGTTTGGGAGTCTCTGTCCTTCCAGAATGTGTGTGTCTTTTTCTTTAACTATGTTAGGGGAGTTTTTGGTCATTATTTCTTCATATAGATTCTTGATTCCTTGCTTTCTCTCTTCTTCAGTACATTTATAATACAGATGTTTTTAACTTCATGGTGTCACAAATGTCCCATAAACTATCATCACTTTTTAAAATTCTTTTTATTTTCCTGCACTTATTGAGTGTTTTTTTCTATATTGTCTTCCAAATCACTGATTCACTCCCATGCTTCATCTAACCTACTGTTTATTCCTTCCAGAGTATTATTTATTTCACATATTGCATTCTTTATTTCTGACTGGTCTTTTTTTTTAAAAGATTGTATTTCACTATTTTCAGAAAGAGGGGAAGGGAGAGAGGCAGAGAGGAAGAGAGACATCAATGTATGGTTGCTTTTCACTTGCTTCCAGCCACAGACCTGACTGGAGACCTGGTTTGCAACCTGGTTATGTGCCCTGGCTGGGGAATCGAACCTGCGACCTTTGGGTTCGCAGGCCGGCACCTTAACCACTGTGCTACCAGCCAGGGCTGACTGGTCCTTTTTTATGGTTCCTATATCTCTTTTATGCTATTGAGCATTCTTATAATCATTACTTGAACTCTATAGCTGATATCTTACCTGCTTTTATGTCATTTAGCACTTCTTCTGGATAATTCTCTCATTCTTTCACTTGGAGCTTGCTTCTCTGTCTTCCCATTTCAGCTGCCTCTTTGTGTTTGTTTCTATATATTAGGTATATCTATGCCTATTCCTTGTATTCATATATTTGGTTCTGTTTTGCTTGTTGTTAGTTTTGTTCATTATTGTCCTGTAATGGGTGAGATCATATGATATTTGTCCTTCACTGACTGGCTTATTTCACTAAGCATAATACTCTCCAGTTCCATCCATGTTGTTGCAAAGAGTACAAGTTCCTTCTTTCTTTCTGCTATATAGAATTCCATTGTGTAAATGTACCAAAAGTTTTTTGATGCAATCATCCACTGATGGGCACTTAGGCTGTTTCCAGCACTTGGCTATTGTAAATAGTGCCGCTATGAACATAGGTGTGCATAGGTTCTTATGAATTGGTGTTTCAGGATTCTTTGGGTATAGTCCAAGTAGTGGAATTGCTGGATCAAAAGGCAGTTCCATTTTTAGTTTTTTAAGGAAACCCCA
>PVIW01007618.1:0-70432 GCA_004026585.1 Noctilio leporinus
GATCCTGGAGCTGGCGGGCAACGCGGCGCGCGACAACAAGAAGACGCGCATCATCCCGCGCCACCTGCAGCTGGCCATCCGCAACGACGAGGAGCTCAACAAGCTGCTGGGCAAGGTGACCATCGCGCAGGGCGGCGTCCTGCCCAACATCCAGGCCGTGCTGCTGCCCAAGAAGACCGAGAGCCACCACAAGGCCAAGTAAGGAGAAACCAGGTTAGGAACCCTGGAAAACAAAGGCTCTTTTCAGAGCCACTTACGTTATCATAGAAAGCTGGTACACACAATCTGCGGCATTCTCGTAGTAGTCATTTCTCCTTTCTTAGGGATTTAGATGTAGTGAGAATTACTTGGCTTAATGTAGAATAAATTAATCCCGTTTAGGTGACGTCGTGGTCCTATTCCTTTGGAAAACGTATTTCTTTCCTGAACTTACCACAGAGGGTGTGACCTAGAAAACAACCTCCAGGCCAGCCTGGGTGGAGGGGACATGAAGGTAAATGTGCTGTCAGGTGATGTATGTCCCATGAAGAAAATACAGGGATTAAGGTATAAAAGAGCATAATGGGGCTATTTTAGATTGAGAGTAAATAGGGATCAGCTAAGAACCGAGCAGAGAGGGCCACTGTCATCCTGTAGTTGGTGCTGTGCCCTGTGACTCCCGCAGCGTGGGAGTCAGTCTGGCAGGAGCTTGAGGCTGTGCATGCGGGCGCTGTCCCACCTTGCTCAACTGCAGCGCAGACAGACACCTACAGAAGCTCAAGGGACTTGGAATCTACTTGGCACCATGAGACAAATGCTCATCACATGCTGCCTTCCTATCCAGACAGAACAGCATGTTGGTTTAGATTGGCTTTTTCTCCCTTTGGTGTTTCTCTTCCCAATGCTACTCAAGCCCTGCTGGCATTGGCTAGAAGTCCCAAAGAAGAAACTGAGGTAATAAAAATTAAAATAGAGAACTTTTCCCTTTAGGAAATGACTTCAAATGGGTACAGGTTTACTGTGCCATTTTCATGATCAGCAGACTGATCATGAGTCAGGTTCTGCGTAGTATTGTGACCAGGCAAGTGCTCAGAAACCAAATGGATAGTAGGTGGGAAATTGGAGGAACCCCTGGGGAGGTTCCTCATCTTAAGGCAGCTGAGACTTAGGAGGTTTTGTAACTGAACTGAAATGTCTTCTAGTTCGGAGGTCACCCCTCCAGCCGCCCAGTTTTAAGGCTGCTTCCCGGTTGAGTAGCAGCAGTCACTGCGGTCATCCTTCTTCACTATATCACATCTCGATTTCCTCTTTTCTGGATGCTATTCCTTCTCCATGTTGCATGTGTGAGGACGGGTACCCATCTGTCTTGACCCAGAGCAACCAGCTCCTGACATTGTGCCACTTTGGATGAACATCACTAGCAAGTCGGCTTTCAACTGAGGAATTAGGAGATTCATCTTGGCAACTTCCATCAGGTCCAGGGCACAAACACGGATGGAGGGGGCTGGAAAAGCAGAGGGCAACCTGAGCGGAACAGTGCAAGCAAGCTTGAAGAGAGGAGAAAGATAAGATCATTCCGATTGATTCTGCCTGTGCTTGTTGTGAATAGACGTCAACGGTTGGGGAGGGACTCACTGCCTGAGGTTTTCCTTGATTTCTCTTGTTTTCACTAAGGAACTGCAGCCATTGAGGGCATCGAACACCACCCCGCCTTCCAGGTCGGAGGCTTCCGGTTCCTCCTTTAGGAGAATGACGCTAGAGTCTCCTTCCTGACAGCCTCCAGGCAGGGGCTGCAGCTGGACTTTCTAGAAGGTAGTGCTGGCCGGCAGCCCCTGACTGGACCTGCCCACACATTTCTCCACTGAGGGTCCCCCCCCCCCCATCCGCTCCAGGATTTTAGGACGTCCTGCAGATGGGCGGGTGGCTAGTGCCTGCAGCTCTCAGGCTTCTCTAAAGCAGAAAGAACAGGTGTGTTCTTGGTGACAATCTGATGCTCTGATGGGACCCAGAGCTGGCAGGATGAGCAGATCTCAAGGGGAGGAGGGATTGTTTCTCCTAAACTTGGAGCAAAAGACCCCTCCAGTTTGCCTTCAAGATAGGGGGGCGGTGAGGGTAGGGGAGTCGGGGAAGAAAACCCCTCCAACTGCTGGTTCCACTGGGGATTGAATCAGGACCTTCTGTGTGTAAAGCAGATGTGCTAACTGCTGCTCTATGGGACCACATGCTAATAATATTTGTATTTCTGAGTAAACACAGTAGAAAATGTTTATGCTTATTTGATTCAAAGATAATTTTTTTTGGGGGGGGGGGGTTAAATTATATTTCCTGTGCATCTCGCTAGGAAGTAGCCCAGATGATCTAAAACCACATTCTTCACTCTTGGAACACTTCTCTGCCCACCCATTCATTCCAAGAGTATTTATTTTGAGCATCCACCACCGCGCCTGTGGAGGTGCATCAGACAGAGCAGTGCCGCCCTTACAGCCCCCGCTGGCAGATGGCTTATACAGTGGGTCTACACAGTGGGTCTACACAGCCTGCAGCGGTCAACAGGTGCTGGGTAAGTGGGTTTCTAGAAATGGGCGAGCACTGCTCCCATGACCTCCCTTGACTTGCGACTGAGGTAGGACGGGCCACTGGGGACTGCTCCCTCTGTTATACTTTGGATATTTATGCCTTAAAATGAGAGGCAAATAAGTGTTTTCCGTTGGAGGGGGTCAGAGGATGCCACCCCCAAATACAGATGCCTCTGCCATATTGATTACTTCGTATTAAAAGCACTTGAAAACAATAGATGCGGGGGTGGTGGGGGCATTCGGGCCCGTATTTTTCTTCTTAAAAGCGGGAAATCAAATTCCCATGTGAAAAGTACCTTTGCACACCAGGAGAAAGGAACAGTCTAATCTCTAGAGACAGAAAGTTGAGGGTCAGAGAAATCTGGGGAGAAGGAAAAACTTATTAAACAAATCCTTATCTTCCTAGTCACTTTTCCATAGTTAACTGCCCCAACCCTCTTGCTGTGTCATGTTTTCACATTTGACCAGCCTGGTGTGTTGGTTCTTGGAGACTTCACTTTTTTGTGCAGGCTCCCATGTACATGTAGGCATTACCTAATATATTTGTGTATTTGTATCCTATTAACCTATATCATGTCTTTTTAATTCTTGGGCCCAGAGAGAGGCCCTACAAGGGTGGAGGAAGAACTTTTCCTCTTCTACACCACCTCTCCCAGCTCTCCCTCCCTAGGATACAGCAGTGGCCTCACAAGCCTCCTGCAAACTCTGGGCCCTGCCCCCCAGAGCCGTTCTGACTATTGGCAGCCTTTCTATAGTTGAGTCACTGGTGAGGGCCATGGGGCTGAGGAAGTTGTCTGTGGACAACACAGCAGCTCCTTTGTGTTGTCCAAGGTCTTCTCAATTCCATTCTTTACAATCAAATTACAGTAAGTAGACTTAGACACTGACAGACTGGGGGTGATTATACCAAATTGGTGGTGAGCTGGGATCATGGTAGAAAGATTCAGCCATGCAGCATTTTTCTCCCCAGGCTCTGGATCATAGGAGAGAAAGATAAACAAATGGCCTGAGTGCAAAACAAACTGGTTTCCTGGCACCAGTGAGAGTAGTCTCTGGTTCTTACTGAAAAGGACACAGTAGAAGATAAGATCGAGCAACGATCAGATCCATGCAGATGTATTACAAACTTTAAATTCTTAAGTGTTGCCCACTCACTCATTGAAGTAACATAGACTTAATTCCTCATACTTTTCTTGTAAGAACCAAAATTCTGTTTACAGTTTGGGGAGTCTAGAATTGCCTTCATAGATCCCTGGAACGTTGGCTTAGGCTTATATGGACATAAACAAAAAATAAATTTTATTCAATACATAATTATATGAAATTGTGAGGAGGCTAACTAAGATAGAAGACATGACTCTAACAGATTGTCACATTGCCTAGAGATCCAGGATGATCAATGTCTCAAATGTGAAAAAGAAAATCTATACATTTTTAAAGAAAATGTATAACTTAGTAGCAGAGAAAGCCCCTTTAAGTGTAACCTCAAAGTACAAATCAGAAGGTGGAAAAAGAGAAACCCTTAACAAGATCAAGTTCCTGAAATTAAGTTTCTCCACTGACAAAACCCATAGGCAGGCAACATAATGGTAGGCAATATTGCAAGATCTAAAACTCACAACAGACTAATAACAATTGGCAATATTCCCTTATACACCAACACAAAAAAGACATCCACCATAAGAACATGAGCAGATGACAAGAGTCAATGTGCTTAAGAGGCAATTCAAGTGGCTAAACAGAAATGCTCCGTCTTTAAAGAACATAAGTGCAAACCTTAAAAAGCAATGATGAGATTCATCACTCTACACATGTTAGATTGCCAAGTAGGTAGCATTAAGCAGTATAAAGTTTTATGCTGCGTGGAGTGTGCACTGGAGGTGACCCATGAATCCATCTCTGTGGCAGGGTAGGAAATACATCTTAGGTGCCCACCACTGGACTGTGTAGCAGTCAGAAGCAATGACTTAGGTGTACACAGGGCAACTTGGATGGATCTTAAGAGTCACAGTGTCAACTTTATTAAAAAACAAAACAAAACATGTAATCAAAATGATAATGATGCACAGTAAACAAGCAAGAAACGTTGCTTAGGAGAGGAGTGGCAGCAAGCAGGACATGGGGACAACAGGAATGCATAAATCCAAACCTTTCGCTCAGTTTTACAGTCTGGTGACAGGGGCCCAGTCAGCTCACAAGCAAAACTGGACGAGGCCCCGCGCGGAGCCGCAGAGCCCTGAGGCCCAGGCTGTCCTTGAACACGGGCCCTGAGGGCCCCTGGCCCCGGGCAGGCGGAGGCCGGGGCCTGCGTCTCCTCCGCACCCAGGTGTCCTCGACCCTTTCTCGCGCAGGTGAAACCGAAGACGCATGACGGTCTGGCCACCTGAAGCGAACGAGCTCAGAAGGTAGCGCCCTGGGCCCCGTCATCTGGCCACAGCGGATTCGGTTCTGGCGTCGCTTGTTTGCTCGGGGTTTGGAGGCCACGCTGTGAAAACTCGCTTGCTCCTTCCTCTAGAATTCAAATTCTATAGAAGTTTTTGTACGTTTGCGGTCCTACCTCCAATACCTGGAAAAGTACTTGAAATGCAGGAGTGACTCAACATTTGTGGACAAAAAGATTTACATAAATAATACACAAATCAATTTTTTGGTTGTTCTATTGCAGTTGTCCCAGTTTTTCCCCCGTTGCTCTCCACTGCCCCGCCCACCCCTCCACCTCTGCTCCCGCAGTCAATCCCCATCCTGTTGTCCAGGGGTCGTTTACACACGTTCCTCAACGAGACCCTTCTCTCCCCACCTTCTCCACCCCTCCGCGCACTGCCCCCCGCCCCCGCCTTTTTCTGGGGAAACAAACATAAGATGTGCTGTAATACCCAATATTTCCGCGAGAGGGCAATAGTCACCATGAAATAGGAATTTCATGTTGATTTAAGATCATTTTTGAAAACACTGCAATACAGAATGCATTTTTTTAATGTTGATGTTTCTGCTTTTGAACGAATTCTGACGCAGAGATGTGTTTTCTATCACAAAATCAAGTAGGTCTGGCAAATGACTACATTTCACAGAAAAAGTTACAAATACGATATAACTGATCATTTACCTAAAAGGGGGCCTTGTGGCTTAGCTGGTCAAAGCGCCTGTCTAGTAAACAGGAGATCCTGGGTTCGAATCCCAGCGGGGCCTTCTTGTTTGGTTTTGTGTTTTCAGCAGTGTACATGCCATTAAATAAGTTAGAGGCATTGAGGAATTTAGATAGCTGATTAAGCCTGTATTGAATTATTATTTAAATTGTAGAGGGTCTCTTGCCAAATAATTGCACCGCAATATGAGGGATTGGCATGAAGGGAAAATGAATGCGTTTTCTGTAGTTGATAGAAAAGGATGGCTTTCAAAGGCAAAAAATAAATGAATGGGGCTACATCAAATGAAAAAGCTTCTGCACAGCAAAGAAACCATCAACAAAGCAAAAAAGGCAACCAACCAAGTGGAAGAAGATATTTGCAAACAATACCTACCTCTGATAATAAGCTAATAGTCAAATATACCATATATGAAGAACTCATGTAACTCAGCAACAACAAAACAAACAATCCAAAGAAGTTTTAATGGGCGGTGGACCTGAACAGACGCTTTTCTCAAGAAGACATGCAAATGGGCAACAGCTAAATAGAAAGATGCTTAACTTCACTAGTTATTAGGGAAAATGCAGCTCAAAACCACAGTGAGGTGCACCTCACACCTGTGAGGATGGCTATATCAGTAAGACGAGAAATAAGAACTGTTGGAGAAGGTGTGGAGAAAAGGGACCCTCATTCACTGTTTGTGGAAATGTAAACTGGCACGGCCACTATGAAAAACAATGTGGAATAAAATACCAGGAATAGAGTTACCACATAACTCACACTGCAGATGCCATGCACATCTGGGCACCTGCCCACCAGGAGAGCAAGAGCTTTCTCAAACTCCTCGCTCAAGTTTTGCAGAGTGGTGCAAGGAGTCCTTTCCTATGGTATTTCTCATAGACCAAACCCAAAACAAACATTGGAAAATGAACTGACAAATAGAATCTCTCAGTGATGGGGACCAAAGGAATGTCTGCAATCGATTGTGAGAGAGGTAGGAAAAAGAGATCGTCACAGCTGGCCCGTACGGGGATCGAACCCGCGACCTTGGCGTTATTAGCACCACGCTCTAACCAACTGAGCTAACCGGCCGCCCGCTGCTGCTGGGCTTTCCTTAGCCTTTCTAAAGTTATACACAACTAAAGTTTTTGTGCGTCTAAAGTCACTGTGTTTTTTCTTAGCAAAAGTTTAAGAAATATATATAGGCGAGTCTAAATTTCTGAAATCTAGTGCTTTTCAGGAAAATTGTTTCCGCCCGGTTTCGAACCGGGGACCTTTCGCGTGTGAGGCGAACGTGATAACCACTACACTACGGAAACAGATGCCTGAGAACCACGCTGCTACTACCACCCAGGAAGGAGGAGACTGCCTGTATGGCCCGGACCTACTTACACTAAACGTGTAAATGCCTGCAACCACCATTTCTTCCATTTTGGCAACTGATTTCCATAAAATAAGTTATATGCTTATTAGCTTTCTTCAATTCTGTCCTAAAACAAAGCTTTTCTCGGGCATCACACTAATCCTTCAGCCGTTTGATTTTTAAAGTTCTGCCGCTACTCTTTACTTTGCTGTCACTGAAAATGTGTGTTTGGGCCTTAACAACGACACCCCCTTTCACTTTGGAAACGTGGGTTGTTGGGCAGGGAGACATCAAAATCCCGCCCTTCATGTGCTGTCACTGTAAGTAGGTCTGCCTCGGACTTCCTGTGATTCGTGAGGGTGCCGGACACCCAGGATAGCGTAGCAGGTGATGAGCAGGGTGCCTTCATTTAGTGTGTTCAGATTAAATCCTTAGAGGACTCCAGCTTCCACCCTAAACCCTAAGCTTCTGTGAACCCATGAGACCCGAGGTGCTTCCAAGAACTGACGTGAACACTGGCTCACCTGAGGGCAGTGAAGCGAAGATGGGTCCTTCGTGCAAGAGGGCCCGAGAAGTCAGCTCAAGTCCAGTATTTATAATGAATTGCTGAAGTCCCAGTGTGGGCCAGCTGTGAGCGCAGAACCCCTGGGATCAACGTTTCAAAAGGAGCCTGCTACTAACATGTCACTGAATATCAGGACAGACTGGGCAGGGAAGAGGCCAGAGGACACCTCCTTCAGTCGTCCAGGCCAGCAGAGGGGAGAGTAGGTCCCTAAAGAAAAGGTGTCCTAGTGCTGAAGGAGTGGCAGCAAATACTGTTACGTCAGGAGAATGGGAGACTCATGTCAACTGGAGAAAGTATTAAAGAATAAAACTGTCTATCCTGGGGGGATGTCAGAAAACTTCACTGGGCCCAGATAATCAGAGAATGCCAACCCCCTGGGAAGGGCCGGATGACTAAGAAAGCCCCACCTTGGAGACCCAGGATATCTGGGTATTTGCACCAAGGCTGAGGCTGAACTGCAGCAGAAGACCCTCGCACAGTCCCACTGCATGAGTACCTAGGCAACAGGTCTACCCCTAGGGACAGGAAAGAGCAGGGAGAGATGCCCTCTCTGAAATACATGTAGACGAGGCCTGCTGTCCGGCGCAGAGCAAAAAGAGTAAGAAAGCACTCCAACAAGCCAAACCCCGACCCAAACCCAAAGTAATGTCAGAGAAATTTAAGCCAGTTATGTACCAAAAAAAATTGCAGCAACAATACAGATAAAAATATCCCAATTCCTGCTTAAATTGACTCAACCTCATACATTAATAGTCTAGAAAAAGGAAAATGTCCACTTCCAGGCATAAATACTACTTACCTCACAGTTCCACATACTATGTTTGACAGCTAATGAAAAATTATCAGCCAAGGAAAAAACAATACATTGTCAGGAAAAATAACAATCAATAGGATGAAATTCAGATATGTTCTAGATGCTGGAACTCTCAGAAAAGAAACCTAAAATACCCATGATTAGTATGTCATAGGCTCTAGTGGAAAAGGTGGATCACATACATTAACAGATGAGAAATTTCAGTAGATTGTTGGAAACTAAAAATCAAATTGATATGCTAAACACTAAACACACACACACAGTAACAAAGACAAAAGATGCTTTTCAAATTTTAATTTCATTATTTATTTAAAGAGAAGGGAAGGGAAGGAGAAAGAGAGGGAGTTTTGCGTGTGCCTCGACAGGAACCTAGGCATGTGTCCTGGCCAGGACTGGAACCAGGAAGCTTTCACTTTGCAGAGCAATGCCCAACCAATTCAGCCACACCTGTCAAAGCCAAGAATTTCTTTACTATGCTAGTAGACCCTTTAGATCTGAGGAAAGAAGTGATGAACTTGACAATAGGTCATTAGAAGGTACACAAGCTAAAACAGAAAAAAAAAAAGAAAGAAAGAAAAGAAAAATGAAAGGAGCATTAAGAGCTGTGGATTAATCTTAAATGGTCTATTATATTCATAATTGGAATCCCAGGAAAAATGTTTGAAGATACAATGGCTAAGAAACATCACAAAGTAATGAAATACATCCAACCACAGCTCCAAATAGGTCAGAGGACCCCAAGCAAGGCTTACAGGAATGAAGATAAAACCCTATCTACATCATATTCGAACTGCTGATAACTCCCTACTCCTCAAAGAGAGAGAGGGAGACATATGTTATTGAAGGCACCCAAAGAACATAATACATATTACATATAGCTGAAAAACGATAAAACGAGCAGTAGACCTCTCATCAGAAATTAGGTGTGCCAGAGACAATGGGATGACATTTTAAAGTGCTGAGAGACCAACTTAAAACAAAACAAAACTTTTAACCTACAATTCTCCACCAAACAAAAAATATTTTCCAAAAGTGATGAAAGAATAAAGATACATTCAGACTAAAAAAGAAACAAACAAACACACAAACAAACCTGAGGAGTATATTACCAGCAAACCTGAAAATAGAAAATATTGTAAGTTCTTCAGGAAGAAAGAATATGGAACCAGAGAAATACAAAGGAAATATCTACAGAAATGGTTACACTATAGATGCAAATAAGAAATTTTACCAATTTAAATCACTCTAAAAATCGATTACATGAAGCGAAAGTAGTGGAAACAGGCTGTAGAGTTACATTGCACATGAAAGCAAAATGTATGACAACAATAACAAAACATCGGAGGACGTAAGCTTCTCACGACACACAGGAACAGCATAATATTACTTGAAAGCAGACTGATTAATTGTAGCTGTGCATAGAAAATCCTAGGGAATACACCAAAAAAATTGTTTTAAAAGACAAATAGTTGAGGTAAAATCAAATCATGAAAACGCTCATATATTTCAGACAGGCAGACAGATTTAAAAAGAAGCAAGAAACAAAAGGGAGACATAGAAAACTAAGAGATTTGAATACAAATACATCAGTAATTACGTTACATGTAAATTATCTAAACCCATCCATTTTAGACAGTTAGATTAGAAAAAGTAAGTTAGAACCCAACTATAAACTGGATGCTCTTTTAGGTTTACACAAGGAACTACGTTCATGTAAAAATACCCAGTTGTATTAGCATACCGGGAGTGGGGCTCGAACCCACGTGGACATACATCCATTGGATCTTAAGTCCAACGCCTTAACCACTCGGCCATCCCGGTGGCGAGCACAAACCTCCATCTTACGTGCTATCAAGTTAGTACTAATTAGATCTGCTAGTTGCTGGAAGATCATGGATGATAAACCTGAGGCCATTTGACCCTCAGGCAGCGGAGAACTTCCGCTCTGCAGCTCCCCACCCCTCGCAAGGTAGTTAGAAAGTGAGCCCAACCTGCCCTGAAAAGATGGCTCTTGGGTGATGCCCTCTCTGCACAGAGACTCGGGGAGACTGTCCTGCAGTAATTGGTTCACCCCTGGGCCAGGAGAGGCTGTCGGGGAACATTGTCTTTTTAGAGCCGACGAGCTTCGTAAGGAAAGCTGAGGACCAATCCCCAATATAAAAGTATATGTGGGTGATCACTGTGGACTTCTTTCAGAATATTGGCCCTTTTTACTAATGGACACCGAAGCCAAGAGGTCTCTGGATGGAAATATAAATCCTCATGTTCGTCTTGCAAAGGTCGATGCTTCCCCACCATCACACTGGAGTTAAATCTGAATTCCCACTATGGAGCCCCCTGCCCCGGTACATGTCATTTTACTTACTCTCAGGGGGACGAATTTCCAGGAGATGGAAGGAAGAGAGGCAAGCTCTGGTGCACGCCCGGACCCGGAGCTCTCAGACCCACTCAGGCTGTGGCCCGGGCTCCCGGTGCAGGAATCTTACCTGCTCTCCATTCCTCCGCCCTCCTCGCACTTAAATCACATCTCTTCCCCCAGCGAGAATTTCCTGACTGTTAAGACTGGAGGGGATGCTCCTATTCTGTGGGAAATCCCTGCGACTTTCATAGCTGTCATTCCATGCAGTGACCTGTTGTGACCAAGTCGCTACGTACAGACTTGTCACTATGATCAGTTCAAGGACACCTTCCCTCCTTAGGGCACGGGGTACCTCCAGGGACCGGAATGGGACTAAGCTTTTCAATAATTTTTTACAATAAACGTGACACCAGATTGCTAAGAAAGTTTAAGGCACGTTTGCATGAATGAAAGAGTCATTTATCTTAATGATTTAATTTTTTTTTTAAAGTGGGCTAGACACCTGCCACCCTCCTGTACTGCCCCAATATACTAGTGTTCTGGTCACGTTCAGCTGCCTCAGAGGGAGCCAGCTGTGACCTTCAAAGGTCACAAGCCTCTCCTGCCACTAGTTTCTCGTGGTGATTTTGGGGACAAGACCCTTTTCTCTACTCAGAGCCTTCAGTGTGGGAGGTGGGCGTGGAGCGGGGCGGGTTAGAAACTAATAGAAAGCAGGCAGCTTCAGTCCCCGGAAAGAACGGTGACTTGGGACAGTGGAAATGGGGTGTTTAACCCAGAAGAGTCAGGTGAGCCCTAGAGGTCCCCTTCCTGCTCTGAGACGTCACGGCACACAAGACACGAGTGTACACGTCCCAAAGCAGTGACAAAAGAGACAGAACAGAGCAGAAAAGTGTGGCGTTGGACAGGCTGACTCTCGGGCAGACGTGGTCGCCGTCACCCCACCCCGCCCGCGCCGCAAGCCTTCTACCTCTGTCCTCAGTTCGGCCAGTCGGCCCAGCTCCGAGGGCTAATTACCGTCCCGGCGAACTAGGGGGCAGGGGAATGGGCGCAGACATAACCAGGACATTCTAACCTTCCAAAATGCAAAGGGCTGCTTCCAGCGCCGTTTCCGTAGTGTAGTGGTTATCACGTTCGCCTAACACGCGAAAGGTCCCCGGTTCGAAACCGGGCGGAAACAGCCTGTAGACATTTTCCACTTTTTATTCCGGAAATTTTCTATCTGAATCATTTTAGACTGATTTCTATCAAATCCGAAATACTTGCGTTCAACCTGCGGTCCCGGACTTTACGTTACTACAATTACACGACAAGACCTCACCTAGCTGAACCGGTAATCTGGTAACCTGTGCGTCCGGGTAGCCTACGAGGCGTCTGGACGCAGTGGCGGTCCTTACATGGAGGCTGTCCCCATCCGCCCTAGGCGGGACAGAGGGCGAGCAGCCCGGAGACAGGAGTGTGGCTGACGTGTGCGGGGGGGATCAAGAAGCCACTGTAACTGCACAGGGTTTGCCAAGTAGGCGACGGTGGCGGAATGAAGGGGACAGGGCAAGCGGGGCCTTGTGAGGCCATTGTTTAAGGACTTGACTCTGATAAAATGAGACGTTGGATTTTAAGCAGTGCAGAGAATCTGCATGACTTAGGACCTACCACACGTAACTATTTCTGGCTGAACTGATGTACAAAGATCAAAATAAAAATGATCTTTTTATTACCCAGGTATGTTGTGCTCCATATATTTCAGTGTCACATCTCTAACTGTGCCATCACCCATGCTATGATCATGACCTAACCGTCACAGTCCTTAACTTCATCTCTGCTTTTCATCCCATCACAACACTGAAAGGTAATGATGACTAACATGGGTTGAGAATCTCTGAGATAAAATTGGTGTTTTTAGTATGTATGCTACCAAAGCAAGCACAAATTGATATACATTGCAGAGAGAGAGAGAGAGAGAGAGAGAGAGGAGAGAGAGAGAGAGAGAGAGAGAGAGAGAGAGAGAGAGAGAGAGAGAGAGGCTTTGTTTTTAGGCCAAAGAAAAAGGTTGAGAACATAAATTATTAACACGTACTTAAGAAAAGTCTGATTATTCTGTAACCATAACAAGTAGCCACCAGAAACTACTTTTAAATCAAGTCCATTTATCATTGATAATCACCTTGTGAACATATGTTTGGAAATTAATCGATTACTTTCAAGCTCTGACTCATGAAAGACAGCCAGGGCTGGTCTGATTCCTGGTCAGGGCACATGCCTGGCCAGGGAGCCAGGTCTGCTGTTGGGGCACATTCCAGAGGCAACCGATTGATATTTCTCTCTCTCTCTCGCCTTCTTTTCCCCTCTCTCTAAAAATGAATTAAAAATTTAAAATAAATGTCTTTTTTTGCTGGAATTATTTTTGTCACTAATTTTTCACTTCTGACATTTTTGCGTATTCTGTATAGTAATGTGGCATTGACAAGCACATCCTTTTGTGATAAATGTTGACTTTGGTAGCTTTTGGTTCCTATATTATAGGTGTATTAATCAGATTTGCAAACAAAATCCCATCTTCTGAAAATACACTCTGATTTGATCTGTAAATAAATGTTTACCAATTAGCAACTCATGTTCAGAACTGTCCTTGGGCCTGAAGATCCAGACAACGAAAATATATCTGTCCTCTTGGACAGAAATTCTGGTAGAACCCTACCAATAATTTTTAATTTTTTAGAAAGAAAGAAAGAGACAGAAAGAGAGAAAAAGGAAAGAGGTAAAAAGAGTGCAAGGATGACACAAATTCGTGAAGCGTTCCATTTTTCAAAAAGAAAGAAATGCACGGTGGTTCTATTAGCACCACGCTCTAACAACCAGAAGTACCGATTTCAAGGTGCTGAAAAGGCTGTGCAGTGCGCAGAAGGAGGACGCCAAATAAACGGGGCGCTCACCTGGTCAGCAGCCACCGGACACGCGTCTGACCTCCGAGGCCCACCTTAATCTCTTACCCTTATTCTCCTTACTAAAATTTCTAGTTGAAACTTTGTGCCACTTTTTCCACAAGTCGGTTTTTTCATTTCCTTTGAAGAGAGGGACAAAGAAGGTAGGTGTCACTGCTGAGGAATATGAAATGAAGTCAACACCCAAGCCCCATTTCACACAGGTGAGGCTGTTCCCAGGCGTGCAGTAACTGCAGCAAAATTAAATAAATACCCGAAAGGGGGGGCAATAACAAAAGGAACTGCAGCTTCGCCTGGCCCGTACGGGGATCGAACCCGCGACCTTGGCGTTATTAGCACCACGCTCTAACCAACTGAGCTAACCGGCCAGCCGGAAGCTTAAAAGAAACAAAACGTTTGCTGGCATTCCTGCGTGTTCAGAACGAAGTATTTCCTTCTCTCCTCTTCAAAGGCGATTTTCTCGTTTAGCTCCTTTCAACGATGGCCAGAGGACAGGGAAGGGCGACAGTCACGCTGAGAGTGAGGAACAGAAAGGGGGATCGCTCAGACAACAGGAGGGAACCGGCTTCAGAGAAGCGGTCGTCTATCAGGTGCCGCGTCCTGTAGACACAGACTCGGGCGTCGCTGCCCCGCGTGGGTGGCTCCTACAGAAGCCTGACCTGTCCCGGGAGAGGCGCCTGAAAGGAAAAAAAGAAACAACCAAAAAAAAAAAAAGGCGAAGCTCCGGAGGAGAAGCTATAAATCTAAAGGCCAGCGCTGGGAGCGCAGTGAAGACCCCCGGCGCCCTCGCGCAGGACTGGCCAGCATGGCCGTGGGCCTTGCCCTGAGGCTGGGCCTTCTGCTCCTGGCCTCCCTCTGGGGGTCCGCAGCTCCAGGTAGGAGGGGCTGGGGGCAGGTAGGGCTTCCGAAGGCGCCCAGCCTGACCGTGTCCCCTCGCGTCCACAGCTTCTCTTCTTCGGCGCCTGGGAGAGCACATCCGGCGAGTTCAGCATAGCTCTGTCCCTAGCCAGGGCCTGGCCCCGGGGACCGCGACCCTTCCTAGAGAGGGGTGGCTGGAGCAGCCACTGGACCCCTTCAACGCGTCTGACCCGCGGTCCTTCCTACAGGTGAGATCGGGAGCCTCCGCCCCTGCTCAGCCCCCGGCGCGGCTCTGCGCCCCGGTCACCCCAGGTTGCTGTCAGCGCCCTCCCACCAGTCGTCAGCCACCTGTGTCTTAGATGGGCCCCTGTCTGCTCTTCCCTCATCTCCGCCTTCCTTGCGTCCCCCCCGGTCCTGCCCTTCAAGTCTCTCCCCGGCCGCCCGCCACTGCCCCTCCGCCCCGTCCTGCGGGTCTGGGCCAGCAGCAGGGACCCGCGGCTTTGGAGCTGGCCAGCCCTGGCTCACAGCAGGGCTGAACGCATGGGCAAACTTCCATTTTCAGAGGACGCCTCCTCCGTCCAGTCTCCAAAGGTCATCTAACTAGGTGCCACCCTAAATCCACCTGCTTTGTTACTTGTTCTACAACCATTACTTCAGGATGTCACAGGTGCCTGCCATGTGCTTGCCACTATCCCGACCCTGGGGACATAGGAGAGGAAACGCTGACAAAAGAAATCATCTGCTCTTGCAGATCTCACATTCTAGCTGAGGAGACAGACAGGGCAGTAAACAAGCCTGCTTGAGACGCTGCCGAGTACATAAAGGGGCGCCATTCCGGGAGAGATTGGGGCGCGCAGAAAATAAGTAGGTCAGAAGGTTTACAATCCCATTTCTCCCCCCTCACCCGCCTCTCAGCGGTACTGGATAAACGACCAGCACTGGGCCAGCCAGGACGGACCCATCTTCCTGCATCTGGGGGGCGAGGGCCGCCTGGGGCCGGGCTCGGTGACCAGAGGTGAGCAGCAGGGCGGGCGGCGACACCCGAGCCCTGCCACGCCTTCCACCCGCCGCTCACCCCTTCGCACTCCACAGGACACCCTGCGGCCCTGGCCCCAGCCCTGGGGGCCCTGGTGATAGGCCTGGAGCACAGGTTTTATGGCCTGAGTATCCCCGCCGGGGGGCTGAGCACCGCCCAGCTGCGATTCCTGTCCAGCCGCCATGCGTAAGTGTTTGCGGTCAGGGCACCGCGGTTGTCCGCGCCTCTGTCCTCCGCTGTCCGGATTGGCCTCCAATCCCTGGTTCGTGTTCTCTTCCGTCTTCCAGTGTCTTACTCCTTCTCTGTCTTCGAGTCTCTGTCCCTCGCCCTCTTTCTCCTACCCTGCACCCTTCTCTCTTCTGTCTCACTGTGGCTGCTGGCCCCGGCGACCAGGTCTCTGGATGTCGCAGCCTCCTCACTGGTCTCCATTTCCGCCCTTGACCCCTTCGGTCCGCTCTCCAGGTGGAGCCCAAGCCGGACTCCGCGCTGCCGGCCTCAACTCCCCCCCCCCTTCCCCCACCCAGCTCAGTCGAGCGTCCCCGGTGGCCGCGGGGCTGGGCTGGGCCCCGTCCACTCTGACCCCCTCACCCGGCTCCCGCCGCACCGACTCCCTGCCGCTCCGCCGGCGTCCGGGCCCCCGCGGTCTTGGGCCCCGCAGCCCCGCTGCCGCAAGCGGGGGTCTCCCCAGCTGTTGCCGGGCGCCCCGCCCGCCGGCAGCGCGCGCTGCTCCCGCTCAGCCCCGCCGCCCCGCGGTCTGCGCTGGTGGCTCGGGCTGCGGGGGTCTCCGGGCGCCAGAGGTGACCCGCCGCCTCCCGACCCAGGCTTGCCGACGTGGCCTCCGCCCGCCTGGCGCTCGCGCGGCAGCTCAACGTCTCGGCCGCCAGCCCCTGGGTCTGCTTCGGAGGCTCCTACGCCGGCTCCCTGGCCGCCTGGGCGCGGCTCAAGGTCCCGGGCTCCTCGGGGCGGACACGGGGTGGCGGGGCCCCATCCCGGGTGACAGGGACTCCCCTCCGCACCCCACAAGGGCTTCCCACGGGCCGGCCCCGCGGGTGGGGCTCGCCCAGAGGCGCGCGCGGGGCGCGGGGCGCGGGGCGCGGGGCGCGGGGCGCGGGGCGGGAGTCCGGGCCCGGCCCTCGGCGCGCCTGACGACGTCTCCTCCCCAGTTCCCGCACCTCCTCTTCGCCGCCGTCGCCTCCTCCGCCCCGGTGCGGGCCGTGCTGGATTTCTCCGCATACAACGAGGTGAGGGCGCGGGCACCCGAGGGCGCCCCGGGCGGAGCCGGGTCTCGGCCCCCGGTCGCTGAGGCGCCTCTCCGCCCGCGCTTGGACCACAGGTGGTGTCCCGGAGCCTCACGAGCACGGCGATCGGCGGGTCCCCGGAAGTAAGAGCGAGCCAGCCCGGGTTGCGGGGGCTCAAGTGGGGGCGGGAGGAAGGGGTGCAGCCTGCCTGGGGGCGGGGCCGGAGCCGGGGGGCGGAGCCCCGAGAGGTGCGGAATTAAAGTGGAGTTGGGGAGCGGAGCGGTGGAGACCCGGCAACTTGGGAGCTAGCATCGAGGGGCGGGGCCCGAAGGAGACGGCCTATCAGCGGGTGAAGCTTGGTGTGGGGCGGGGCCCGAGGAGAAACGGCCCTATCAGCGGGTGAGGTTCGGTGTGGGGCGGGGCCCGAGGAGAGACGGCCCTATCAGTGGGTGAGACTCGGTGCGGGGCGGGGTCCGAAGAGAGACGCCCTATCAGCAGGTGAGGCTCGGTGTGGGCGGGGCCCGAGGAGAGACGGTCCTATCAGCGGGTGAGGTCGGTGTGGGGCGGGGTCTGTGGGAGGTCCCCGAGGAGGTGGGAACTCGTGCGGGCCTCGGACGAGGGAGCGCCCCTCCTGAAGGAGGATCCGGCTGGGGGAGTCGGGAACCGAGGAGGACGCTGGTCCTGGAGAGGCAACCCGGGCCCGGGCCCCGCCGACACTGCCTCTCCTCCCGGCAGTGCCTGGCGGCGGTGTCCGCGGCCTTCGCCGAGGTGGAGCGCCGGCTGCGCGCAGGAGGGGCGGCCCGGGCCGCGCTGAGGGCGGAGCTGAGGGCGTGCGCGACCCTCGGCCGCGCGGAGAACCGGGAGGAGCTGCTGGGGGCGCTGCAGGCGCTGGTGGGCGGCGCGGTGCAGTACGACGGGCAGGACGGCGCGCCCGTGAGCGTGCGGCAGCTCTGCGGCCTCCTCCTCGCGGGCCGGGCACGCGGCGGCCGCGGGGCGCCGTACGGCGGTCTGCGTCGCGCGGTGCAGGTGAGCGGCCCGCCGGCCCCGCCGCTGTGCCCTCGGGGTCGCGGACCGTCCGAGCCTCGCCGTCCTCCGCGCCACTGGCCCAGGGTCTCCCAAGAAGGTCCGGGTCCCCTAGCGCCTTCACCTCTAACCCTCAGGGGCCCAGCCGCCACGCCCTCCGACCGCAGACTCCCAGGAGCGCCCCGGGACGCCCTCTGACCCCTGACCCCTGCCCTGCAGGTGGTCCTAGGCCGCCTGGGCCAGAAATGCGTAAGCTTCTCGCGAGCAGAGTCCCTGGCGCAGCTGAAGGTCACGGAGCCCCAAGGGTCCGGCCTGGGGGACCGGCAGTGGCTGTACCAGACGTGTACGGAGTTCGGCCTCTGTGAGTGCCGGCCGCCCCGCGCCTCGGCGGCGCCCCGGGAGAGTTGGGGCGGCCGCGGGAGAGCTGGGGCGGCCGCGGGAGAGCTGGGGCGGGCGGGCCTGTGCGAGGCCCACGGGCACCAATTCCGGGACCGAGGCGACGGGTGTTCCCGGGAGGGGCGCGACCGGCCGGAAGGACGGCGTCTCCTATCGGTGCTCAGGAGCTGACGCCGCCAACTAGCTCTAAAGGACGTTTCGTTTCTCCGTCCCGGAGCCCTGGGATTGGTCGTCAGGTTTCTGCCTCGTTGGCGTCGCAGGCGGTTCTCCGGGCGCAGGGCGGCCCTCGGCCCCGTCGCGTTCCGATAGCCGAAGCGCTGCGGCCCGCCGTGCGGGGCAGTTCCTCTGGCGTGGGAGCTCCGACTCCGTTGGAAAGAGGCTCTGCTAGATATTTTTACATTTTTCCTTAAAAAAAAAAAAAAAAAGCTCACCCGGGGATACATTTCTTACTGATTTTAGGAATGATTTTAGGAAGAAAAAGGGACGGACAGAGAAACGGATCCGTCGCCTCCCCAATGCGGCCTGACCGCCGCTCAAACCCTTGCCTTTCAGGCGACACGCCAACCAACTAGGCCACCTGGACAGGGCACTTTTTTTCCTTTTTGATCACGAGCTTTCCTCAGAAACATTGCTGATCAATCCTTGGAAAGCAGAGGGATCCGTTACAAAATCATCATTGGTCTTTCATTGTCGGGCCCATTTGTGGTACATCACATCATTGCCCGTCTCTTGTCACCAGGAAGCTCACGCCTGGTGTGTCATGTCGCAGGTGGGAGGAAAGTGGTTTTTAGAAGCCCGAGCTTACATGTGAGCAGCAAGAGTGCCAGGACAGATGGACGCTTTCCCATCACGTCCCTTTAAGGACAGGGAAGCAGCTGCTGAAGTTTCTTGACATTTCTCACATGGAAGTTTTATGTCTTAGTGAACACTTCAAAACCGGGTCATCGTGGTCAGAGTGGTGTCTTTACAACATCAAGTTGTGTAAAACACAAAGATTTATAACAGCAAAACTTCTTATAACAAAAAAAAATGTTAAGTCCAATTTGAAGAATAATTCTCAACCAGGATCAGTACCTGAGGGCAGTCAACTGAAGGTATTAGAGAACCATTAGGTGTCGCAGGGCACCGTATTTGTCGTTTGGCTTGTGATCCGATTTTATCTAGTTATACATTTTGCCAGACCAAGTACAACAGGAAATAGTTACAATAGAGCAAACCCCATCTTATTCAGCTAGGATGTGGGTAAGAGCAATCCTGTTGTCTAATACAACTCACGTAAGGACATTGAAAGATTTTTCCTGGTTGGCTATTGCAATACCTGCCCCAAAGGAAGAAGTCTGGTACCTTCACTAGAGTTGACATTGCCAGACATTGAACCCCCTTGACTAGATGTGTGATGAGTTGCATGTTTGACCTGGGAAGTATGTTTAAAGGCGATGCCCCAGAATGAGTTATCTTTCTAGTCAGAAAGTAGAGGGAAAAGAGGGTAATAACTATTACAGTGAGCGCTTGACCCCCATATTTTTCATGAGAAAGAAAGGACCCAAAGTGAGGGGTGGTATAGATTTCACAGGCATGCCTGGAATCTTGGGTTAGTTATTTACAACAGGTGTTGCCTGCTTCACTGCCTGTAAGTATCTTAAACCCTCTGTGGTTTGAGCAGCCGAGTTAGGTGCAAGAAGCTTGCTTTAAATTGGAAATGTGAATATGAGAGTCATCATCTTTAAATTGGGTTGCATGTGGATTCGTTAAGAGTACCTGAAGTTCTGGACAGATCAAGTAGGAAGGAAAAACATGGTTTCAATTCTGCTTACAGAGGTGTAACATCAAATTGTAGGTCATGGATAGTTTAGGGGAAAGAAATTTCATCTGAAAACAAACATCAAAATCTTGTAATAGTTCATAGAAAATCATAATAGTCATCCTTGTCAGTTCATTTAGTCCCATTTTATTTTTATTGATCTTAATTTTTTGGGTAGCAGTTTTATGATCCAGTTTTTCTTAGAGTTCTAAAAATCTTTACCCAGTTCAGTGTTATGTTGTTACAGTTATCTCTTTGAAGATGGAACATATTCATAGGAACATTTTCCCCAAAGCATCGGAGTAAAACAATAACTGTCTCTAATGATAACAGACTTTCAAATGGCCACAGTTAAAGACCTGGTGAGGGTTCACAGACAAGTGATACAACTGACTTAGCTACCCTCTGGTCTTGGTCAGCTTGACCATATATAAAATTCTTTTCTCAAGATTCCTCCATGAACTTTCTGCAACTTACACCTTTCAGTTTATGTCCTTTCATATTTTATTTTTGGACAAAATGGCTCTCCTTTTTTTTTTTTTTACAAAAAAGTCCTTCGTATCCTTCCTTATACAAAAACACATTCTATTTTCCCTTAACCAGGTGCATCTTGTTTCATACCTCCTTCTAGTGAGAGCAATAGGATTATTTTTCATATAAAATCATTTTGTTTTATCCTTCTTACTGTCCCATCACAGACCCATCATCCTGGGCCATCACTGTCTGGGGTGTGGGGGTTTCTCTGACAGGTGTGTGAACTCATCGGTCATTATTGGGAAGAGCTCTGTAAATGATTATTGAAGGAGACCGGGGAGTAGGGTTTGTACTCTATACTTACGGATCTCTCCCTCCACAGATGTCACCTGTGAAGGCCCTAGATGTCCTTTCTCCCAGCTTCCAGCCCTGCCCTCCCAGCTGGAATTGTGTGAGCAGGTGTTCGGGCTTTCGACCTCATCCATAGTCCAGGCTGTTGCTCGAACAAACTCCCACTATGGTGGCCAGACCCCAGGGGCCACCCAGGTGCTGTTCGTTAATGGTGAGCATGCCATCAAAGCCTGACCCCAGAGTCGCCCCCTTGCCCCAACTCAGCCCACCATTCTCTCCTTTTTCTCCAGGGGATGCAGACCCCTGGCATGTGCTCAGTGTGACACAGGCCTTGGGACCCTCAGTGTCAGCCCTTCTCATCCCTAGTGCATCTCACTGCTTGGACATGGCACCTGAGAGGCCCTCAGACCCTCCCAGCCTCCGCCAAGGGCGCCAGGTAAAAGAGAAAATGTACATTTTCATTTGAGTACTAATTTTCAGTGTTCTGCCCTCACTGGTACTGCGATCTGACTTTCAAAATTCCTACCTCCCCACAGAGCATCTTTCAGCAGCTGCAGACCTGGCTCAGGCTGGCTAAAACAAGCCCGATGAGGGGTGGGCTCTGAGCCTCACACCCTCACCACTCCCTGCATGGCCATCTTGAGCCAGGACCGGAGAAATTGTTTAGCATGAGGACATTCCCAGGAATTGGGATTCAGCCCCTGTTCTGCCTTTAACTGCCTTCTGTCTGCAACCATCGTCACTCCCAACTAAACCCGCTCTGTTACCGCATTCAGTAAATATAAGTAGATGATTATTCTCATTGTGAATGTTGATATTTGAATGTCAAATGTTGGAGAAATGTCATTCTTCATGCTGGTGCCCTCACCCTGCTAATCAGCTCACTTTCTGCCCAGCTCCCTGGCTGGGCTCCTGTGTGTCTCTCCCTGGGCCTCAGGCCCTGCCCTGTCAGCTTCGCACCTTCTCTCTCTGTGTGCCTCCGCCTTGGCGTCTACCTCTGCCTTGTCTGTCTGTGTCTGTCTCAGCCTCCTCCTGACTCTCCAGATATCTTCGTTTCTCTGTATCTGTCTTAGTCTGTTTCACTTTTTATTTTTCCCTGTCCCTGTCTCTCAGTGTCTACTCGCCTCCTCTCTCCTCTGCCTTTGGTCATCTCCACTGCTGTTTCTGTTTCTCATTTTTGGTTTCTGTGTCACTTAAGTCACTTTCTCTCTCTCTACCTCTGTGTCCCTCTCTCGGACATTCCCTGTCCCCCTTTGCTGCCCTCTCAATCCGTGTCTGCTGAGGCTCTGTCTGTTTCTGTCTCATATCACCCTCACTGCCCCTCCCCAACACTTAATATATGTCCTTCTCTGTCTCTTTCTCTTTTAGTCTTACTTCTAAACCTGTCACTCACCAACTTTTCCCAAAATCAAATGTCACTGACACTTCCAACTGCCAACCCTAGGAGTTTAGGGCTCTGGTGAAGTCTTCCTGATGGTGTACCCCCAGGGTCAGGAGGGTGGACCCTATCCTGAAGGTCCTCTTAGCCTGGCTCAACTGAGCCTACTGTGTGCTGGTCCCTACTGTGAGCAGCAACCGACAGGTCACAAGTCAGAGAGCTGGGAAGTAGGGGCCAAGGAAAAGCAAGTCAGGAAAATGGAGTTGGTGAGAGAAGCCCTGATGCCCGTTCTCCTGGGAGGAAGTCATTCCCTGCCGTTCTTGACTTCAAACCCAGAGGAGTAACTATTTTTTCTTCTAAAGCCTGTTCTCATTGCCTCGCTCTATATATTAACCATGTCCACCATAGTCTGATGCATCATGGGTTCTCAGGCCCTGCTGAGAAGTGAAAGGATGAGGTCTAACGTTAACTCTTCATCTTCCTTCTGCTTTGTTGGGTGCATTTTCTCTCAATGTCCTTTGCGAACTTTTTTTTTAATGATTTTATTTATTTATTAAGATTTTATTTATTATTCTTAGAGGGGAAGGGAGAGAGGGAGAGAAGCATCAATGTATGGTTGCCTTTCACCTGCCTCCAGCTGGGGACCTGGCTGGAGACCTGGCTTGCAACCCTGTTAATGTGCCCTGGCCGGGATCGAACCAGCGACCTTTAGGTTCACAGGCCAGCATCTCTCCACTGTGCCACCAGCCAGGGCCAGGATTTTATTTATTATTTTTAGAGGGAGAGGAAGGAAGAGAGGCAGAAAGGGAAACATCAATGTATGGTTGCCTTCCTTTGCAAACTTCTTTTCCACTTAATATCCAATGGGTGTGCATTTGTTGTGGGTTGCTTTATCTTGTCAAGCATTTTCAGATCTTCAGAGCTGGGGGAAAAATTTTAACCTCACACCCATCTCACACCATACTCAAAGATTAATACAAGAGATGGATCATAGATCTAAATCTACAGCTAAATCAAGAAAAAATGGAACACTTCTTTATGATCGTGCAGTACGCAGATATTTCTTTGGGAAAAAATAATGTAAAATACATGAAAAGGGACAAATTGAACATTATCAAAACAAAATCTGCTCATCACTAAGAAATAAAAAAACAAGCAAAAGACTGGGGGAAGACATGCATAATACATATATCTGATGATGGACTTGGTCCTTATTATGAAAAGAACTCCCGGAAACCAATGAAAAGACACTTATGGACACAAAGAACAGTGTGGCAATGGCCAGAGGGAAAGAGGGTGCAGGCTGGGTGGAGGCGGGAGGGGGTGGGGGCGAATCTGTAATACAGGCAACAATGAATAAAAAGACAAGTGAGTAATAACAAATGGACAAAGCACTGGAGTAACTAATTTGATTTTTAAAACACAGGTATGACCAATAATCCCATGGAAATGCCAAACCTATTAAACCATTAGAGAAAAGTGAATTAAACCACAATGGAACACTACTTTCACCCAACTGAATTACAAATAAAATAACCCCCCCTCAAAGTTTAAATGGTGAGAATATAGAGCTGGTGGGAATGTAAAATTATAAAACTACTTCTATGACTATTATACACACACACCCCTCACTTATGCTCAGCATTTCCTTTGCTAGGCATTATCCTGAGAAAAATAAAATTATGTATCAAAGAAAAGATGTACAAAAATGATTATGCCAGCTTTATTCACAATGGCCAACAACTGAAAGCAATAGAAGTATCTGTTAGCATATAAATGGAAAAACAAATTGTGCAACCTACCTAGACAGCTGGTGATGGAGAGATAGATGAGAAACAGGAGATAGGAAGGGAAGGAAGGAAGGAAGGAAGGACAGAAAGGAAAGGAAGGAAGGAAAGGCAAGGCAAGGGAAGGGAGGAAGGAAGGGAGGAAGGGTCTGAGACTGCCCCCATGACCAGATCCGGGAATTTCAGAAGCAGGAACCTAACTAAAGCCCAACCCTTGACTTTGTATCAGAGCCCCCCCCACCCATGTCAAAGTACCTGAGTCCCCTTGTCTCCAGATCTGCGCTTCCCTGATGGAAGGTCCCAAGATGGACCTGCCTCTGCAAACCAGGACTTCCAGGCAGCTCTGACCTGAGCCTGATGTGGTTACTGCCCATGGCTGTCTGGTGGCTGAAGCCACTGGGGTCCAGAAGTCATCAGCTGGGCACCAGAAAGCTCCCCATCGGTGGGTTCAACTTTGAGTTTCACTTACCACAGAACAGTCCCAGGTGGGATTGCAATGCGGTGTGGGTGGGTTTACCTGAGTGTGTGATTGAAACACGTCTGCGGGACAGACACCAGAGAAACCGTCATTTGGGCCTCACAGCCACGGTGTCATGACAGCCAGCTGTTCTCAGACCTTTCCAGGGACCAGCGTCCTGCTCAGTCCCAGGTGCGCGCCCAGCCGGCGGTGGCCTTGGCCTGCCTGTGGGAAGTCCGACGCTTCCCAGAGTCAGGACCATGGACAGCGTGCCCTGGATTTGTGGAGTTGAGAGAAGGGCTTTCTGGGTACATCTGAGTTGGTGATGTATGTATTTTGTTCACATATTTTTTATTTCTATAATCATGAAATATAGACTACATTATTTCTGTTGATTCAATACAGATGGGGTGCTACCCCATCAGGGAAGTATTTCACCGTCGTGACTGCTAGCGCGTCTGCACCTGGTTAGCATCTTCTCATTTTTACTTTTTCAGAAAGGACTTCTGCAAAAGTTTCCGAATAAGTCTTTGTATTTCTATTAGCACGATATACCTTTTTTCATTGCAAATTGGTGTTAATTTGCATGGTGGCTTGATTCATCTGTCTCTCTCACTGGAATATAAATAACTTACAAGAGGGTGGGTGAGGCGCCCAGTTTTGTTCATCAATGAAACCCTAGTACACGCAATAAATGTACATTGAAAAATATGTGAACATTTACCATGGTGCTGCCAGGTGAATGTTCTCTCAATTTCGAGATGGAAAACTGCATTCATAGTGAGTACTTAATTGTGTAAGTTTGAGAACCTGCAGCAGCTGTGGGAATGTATAATTCAGAAGAGAAATTAATATTAACGGCATTCATGGCCACTTTCTTCAGGGAAAATTGCACAGGCTGACGTCTTTGAGTGTGACTTTCAGAACCAACCTAGCGACACCTACGTTAGGCAACGAGCAGAATACGTGTTCCGTGGGAAGGCGTTTGATCAGCAAGTAAACCTTTCCACCTTCCAGTAGTCCTCGCCCTTCCCAAATCTGTCAGCGCGCTTACTCTCACGAAGTATTCAAGACCTGTGAAGAGTGCCAGGCGGGAAACTCAGACATCTGACATCAACGTAGAAGATAGAAAGAATAATGGTAGAAGTGCCCCAGCACAGAAGACTGCTTCATAGACGTGAGGAAAGAGGTTGACACATTAGGATAAGGCCGTATAAGCGACAGATGGCAAGTTTGGATAAGAAAACTGCATTCTGGCTCCCAAGTTTGTGCTGGGAGCACAATTACACCACCCTCTCCCAACATCAAAGATCATGCTCTTGAAAACTGAACAAGTGGAGGCATTCCATGTTCGGGGTCGTTTGCAGTTCCCTGTGACGTTTCCCCAGACACCGACTGCTTTCCTTCGCCTCAGGAGCGGCTGAGGGCTGACGGCCCCAAAGCGCAGCTCTGCCTCACCGGAAAAGCGAAAAGGTGGAGAAGGTAACTGGCAACATTTTAAAACGTTGGTTTGGTTTTAAGTGGTCTTTCCCAGTAGCCATTAACCTCGTTTTTCAAATCAAGAAGAGATACAAGGTAAAAAGTTCTTGAGAGGTTGCTCTTGCCCAGCCCGAAACGATGTAACCGGTGGCCGGCGAGGAAGCGCCACGAAAGGTGGGCGAGTCCAGGCGCTGCTTCTTCCTAGCGTCTTCCTGGAAGACTCCGGAGGAAAAGGTGTTGGCCCGCCCGGGACAGGGAACCTCCCGCCACTTAACCCCAGAGAACAAAAAGCAGAACTTTCTGTCGGGGGACTCCAGAGAGAAAACAGTATCACCGAGGGACGGGAGGGTTCCATGGTGTAATGGTTAGCACTCTGGACTCTGAATCCAGCGATCCGAGTTCAAATCTCGGTGGGACCTCACCTTACTTTTGGTCCTTAGCTGAGGCCCACTTTCCTCTTTATAATTCATCCTCTCATTCGTACTAATCCACGTCACCCGTTGTCAGCATTCACCTCGCTGGGCGCAGTTAGTTTAGGGGGGATTGGGGGGCCTGGAGGAACCGGGGAGCGGAGGAGAAACCTCGGAAGGAAACGCACGCGAGGAGCTGGAACTGGAAATCTCTAAAGAAAACCTGTAAACTGAGGAGACAGGTGGCCAGCGAGAAGAGCAGGGAAAATTTAGTGAGGGTCGTGGGCCCAGAAAAGTGGGGATGTGATTCAGGAAAAGGTTCATCCCCAGGCAATGGGGCTGAGTCGACTGCCGCCGCCGGGCCGAGCCCGCAGAGGGACGGGCCCGAGGTCAGGGGTCCAGGCGCCGACCCACCAGCGATGGTCAGTGGCCCGTGGCCGCGCCGATCCGAGTTTGCACTCGCGTCCCGGGTCGGAGGCGGAGGAAGTTGCCGATGCGAGGGCGTCGTCCCCGCAGCAGCCGCCGCGCCTGCCGGATCTTCCCTAGTGGCCCTCAGGTGTCAATAAACCAGGGGCTTTTTAAAGGATTAAATAGAGAAGGTTTGTTCAAGGATCTTAAGCGAATTGCAATTCTGGGAACACTTCCAGGCAAAGAAGAAGCAGTGACGAGCGTTTTTATAGCAGAGTCTCTTCCCGAGAAGCCGCAGCCTCGCGCTCTCGGAGGAGCCTCTGCGGGGCGTGAGCGCCTCGACCTCGGCTGCGGGGCTCGGGAGTCTCAGTCCCCGGGCCGCTTCGAGGGAGCTCCTGTTCCAGCCCAAACGACTTTGTTAGCTTAACCAGAATCTCCTTTTTCCTCTCCACTCTGCCCTCACTAGCCCAGGGTGCGGGGCGCGGGTCCCCCTGGGGCCCTCGGCTAGGACCGCGGTTGGCAGAATGGGAAGCTTGGTGGCGCGGGCAGGGCGGGGACGTGTCGTTTGGGAGAGCGGCCAGGTGGGGGGAACACGCGGGCAGGGAAAAGCGGCTCCAGCATCGGGAAGCTCGGAGGCGGGGGAGGGGGTAAGGGGGTTTGTGGTACTGGCATAGAATCCGCGAGACGGAGCCACGGAGACCGAGACGCCCAGGGCGGAATGCTCGCGGCTGCGCCTTCCTGACCGCGTGACGGTCTCCCGCTTCCGTCCAGTTCCCACCGCTTCTGAGCTGGCAGGTTACCCCAGGGCTAAAACTACTCCCTCGGGACGAGAAAGAGCAATTGGAAAGACGTGTTTCCCGTAAACAGGACCCAGGGCTGCATCTCAGGTGCTTGTGTGCGCGATTTCCTGCGGGGGCGGTGACCGATTCCTTACCTTCTAACAACATTTCACTTCTAATGAAAAGGAACCTAAGTCTGGAAACTAGTGCTTTAATTTTCTTCCGGTTATTCAGACTAGTAAAAAACTATTCTCCTTTTGTCAAAAATGACATGTACCCATGTTCTGTAAAACTGTACTTTTACATGTTGCAAAGTTCCCTGCTCGATATTACTTTTCTTTATTGCTACCGTTTATTAAATTTAGACAGTGGAACTATGTTGAGGATTCTGCTTTAAATAATGCACCTTAAATGATTATTAAAGCATCGTTTGTAAGTCCCCGACTTGTTCAAACCACACACTTGTCTTTTTGCTGTTAATTTCCACGGACTTACTTATTCCTATTCCAGCTATAAGACACATGAATTGTTGGGGAAAATATTCCCAACCCTTTCACTAAAAGACACATTTCCAATGCAATTCTACTTTACATATATAATAACTTATCAAATGTATTTATATATCTTATTGTATGCTACTATTAAATGCGAGGGTAATTTAAATGAGAAGAAAAACACTTAAACTGGTGTACAGTCACTGGCAATACCCAAACTATTAGATTTCACTATATGACAGCACCTTGTTTTGCCTAACGGCATGATAGGGTTTGGGGCATAAAATGTATGACATTAGGGTATAATTCTGTGGCAGGTATGGAAGATAAAAATATGTTTGCAGGAGAAAATGTGTTCTGGAAAAAAAATTTAACAGTAAAACCTCAGTAAGAAGGGGTAAAGGAAGAAGGGGAGGAGGGGAAAGGGGGAAGAGAGCAGGAACAGGAAGAGGAAGAGGGAGAAGGGGAGGTTGTAAGGCCCAAGCTGACTTTGAGGAATGAGTGGAGAAGCCAGGCGATGGCATGAGGGTGGAGGGAGGACTAAGGAGGGTGACAGGGAATGGAATTTAGGAGTATGGGGAGAAAAGAATGAATCTCACCTTGCCTGGAAGACCATGGTGAGGACTGAAGAGAATGAGAGTTGAGGCTGGAGACGGGCAGCAGAAGATAAAGTCATTAAAACGTGAACGCTCTCTACAGGGAGGTGCAAAGAGCTGTTCTGTGTGGACATCCTCCAAGACGTCTGCAGTTCAGAGAACAGCACGTGCTACATGTCAGGGTCAAAGTGCAAGGTCTTGCCACAGTAACTCATAAAGGACTATTCAAAAGTGTCCATTTCTGTGGGACAAGGTGGATGAGTGGATAAGCAACGGATCACTGTGTTCTGCACCTTTGGGTCTGACTCCCAGCTTGGCCCTCAGGAGTGGAGAGGTGTGTTTTCTGCTTTGTCTCTGAGCTGCTGGGGAGCCTCACACAACTTTCCTGCCCCACCTCCCCTCTCCTCCCTTGAGTATCATTTCCTTCTCACTTAGTGCAAATGCTCTGCTCCCTCAGCACTGACTGTGCCATGACCTCCACCTGGCATCTATGGCCTCCACCACATGTTGGACTCTTCAGCAAAGATCACATTTCAGAGCCAAAGAGCAGCCAATTCTCTGGTCAGACCCTGTCTCCCTACTTCTCTGAATAATTGACAGATTTGCATATCACTTCCTTCATTTCCACAAGTCGGGGTAATCCTTGCCTTTCTTTGCTCATTGTCACAGCAAAGCGTTGAGTCTGCTGCTGAGAGAGGTGCCTACAGGAAATGCTAAAGGAACTCCTTCCAACTGAGATAAAAGGATGCTAGATAGAAACTTGCAGCCATAGAGAAGATAAAGAACTGTGGAACAAGTAACTACATAGGAAAACATAAAAGTCAATATTATTATTATTTGTTTTATAACTCCTCTTTTAATAACCCAGGTGATTTAAAAGGCAAATGCATAGAATAAATCTATATTAATGAGCACACAATGTATAAAGTAATTTGTGGCAATAATAAAATAAGGAGACATAGCTTTTTGTATTTTATTGAAGTGAAGTTGGTATGTTGCTATCAATTCAAACTGTATTGTTTTTCATTTAGGATGTCATTTGAAATCTCCACTAACTGTAATTGACCACTGAGGAAATATCTAAAACACACACACAACAGGCACCAGTGCCTATGGTACTGTCCTGCAAAGCAAAAGGTCTCCGCTGATTCTGGTCAGGGCACATGCCTGGGTTGGGGCTGGTCCCCAGCGGGGGCACGTGTTTCTCTCACTCTTTCTCCTTCCCTTCCCTTTTCTCTAAGAATAAATAAAATATTTTTAAGAAAAAATACACACAACAGGGATGAGAAGATGATCAAATGCTACATTTTGTACAAAAAATCAATTCAACATCAAAGACAGCAGTAGTTAAAGAAATTAGAAAGATGATATGACATACAAAAATCAAATAGAAAAATGGCAGAAATAAGGTCTTCCTTATTGGTGCTTTAAATGAATTAAATTTTCCAGTCAAAAGGCAGAAATAGGTTCAGTAAAAAATGTTAAATGATAGGATAATGTGCTTCTATAGGAGAGTCACTTTAGATCTAAGACATGATTAAAGTGGTAACAAAAGGATGGAAAAAGATAGTCCATGCAAATACCAACCAAAACAGAGCCGGGCAGCTATACTAATATTAGACAAAAGAGACTTTAAGTCAAAAACTGCTACAAGTTACAAAGAAAGATATTGCATGTTGAAAGGGATTAACTCATCAAGAAGCTATACTAGCATCACACCACACAGCCACAAATATATATGAAGTAAATGCTGACAAAACTGAAAGGAGAAATAAACCAATAAATTTTGGTTGGTGACCTCACTATTACATTTTAAAGGATGGGTAGAACATTTAGACAGAAGATTTAAAAGGAAGTAGAGAAGTAAATTATAGTATAAGTCTACAAAATCTAATTGGTATGTACAGAACACTGCACCCAACAGCAGTAAAGTACACATTCTTCTCAAGTGCATGTGAAACAGCCTCCAGAAAGAACTTATATTAAGCCAGACAAGTCTCAGTACATTTCTAAAAGGGTAAACTAATACATCTTCTGCTATCACAATGGAATGAAGCTATAAAGTACCTGTCCTGCAGAAAGAAGTCCAAAACAGCCCAGCCAATTGGAAAGAGTAAAGGCGTATCTGGAAAAAAAAAAAAAAAAATCTGCAAGTGTATGTTGATTAATATAAGTATCACTCTGCACAAGGGGGCTTTTGGGGTGTTTGTAATATTTTGTTTCTTGGATGCTGATTACATTGATGTGTTCAGTGTGAGAAGATTCAGCGAGCTTTACTTGGATCTTCAGGGTACTTCTCTGCATGTTATTCTTCAGTAGGAAGTTGTTTTTTAAAAACTAAGAACTCGTGATCATCCACAGGCATCATTATTGGGGTGAAATACAAGTTTCTACATAGAAACTTTGTATTGCAATACAAAGGCCTCACAGTGAGAACACACACACACACACACCCTTCTCTAACCTAAAAAGAAAAAAGAAATACAGGTCACAAGAAAATGTACAAAAGAAAATGAGCTTCCAGAAAAAAGATCTTTCATTGATCAAAGTAATTTCATTTGCTTCTCCTAACAACCCTGGGAAGGGACATGAAGATCAATAATTTGGAAAGAAATACATACGAGAGTCTCCATATTTACTCAGTGATTCCACTTTTAAGCTTTCATTATTTGGAAATGCAGATGTAGATAGATTTTCATAGAGATGTTCATCTCAGCATTAGTAAGAAAAATATTTGGAATATAAAAATAAACCAAAATCTCAGTTCAAAGTAACAAATATTTGTGAGCTTAATGTGTTTACTGTTGTGAACACAAAACAGACATGAAGCTCATGGTTCCTAACTGCCCTTTATTTGGTAAAATACGTGGATTTTCAGAATTACATTTTGAAAGAGTATTTGTTGTGATGGAAACAAGTACCTCAGTTTAATATTAAACAAAAAGTAATATATTAAAATACGTAAAATAAAATTATTTGATAAATCCTTTCCAGGTGAGTTCTTTGAATGGACAATTGCCCACCCTCCCAGCCTAGTTTTCCCTTTTTTCATTGCCCAGGAAGCTGACACTGCAGGGCGTGACACGCAAGTGCCATAGGGTGGAGCTGAGCTGAGCTGATCAGAAACCAGCAAGATAAGCAGACTCTTAATGGGAGGGGAGGGGTCTGTGATCATCCTCCCCGCAAAGTCCTGCTTTTAGGTGATCTCGTCCCTTGAGCCTCTGGCACACACAGGCTGTGACTTTCTTCTAACAGAAGGAATCTGGTGGAGGTGACAGGAGGTGTGTGATTAGGGCACATGACTATGTGGATGACGTATGGGTAACGCCACATCACTCACTGATTTTGCAGGAGCCAACAGCATGAATGTTTAGAGTCAGAGAGACGTGTTTAGAGTTCTAACCTTGGTGATGTGTTACATGAGGGAGATGAAGCCCCAACTTTGGGGCCTCGGGGTTTAAACCCTGATGGACCGGGTGTGTTTGTGCAAGTTTCTCAACATCTTTCCGCCTCTGCACTGACACACAGTTTACAGTAATTTCTACATCATTGGCTTATTTCGGCGATTTGTATTTTATTAATCAATTTAAGATGGCTTATTTGGACAATTAGGCCCTTTCCAAGGTATCCATGAAACAAAACAGGAGCTAGACATCCTCAGGGAATTGTTCTTGTCCTTTTTTCTTCTTTCTTTCCTTCAGGATGCTAAGCAGTGCTAAGCAATGTGCCCACAAAGGCTCATTCACAGACCTGGCCACAAGCAGAGACCAGAGACTGGCCTAGGCTTTTCTGCTCCATTCTCAGGTCCAGGAGTTCCTTGCCCTGCCTGTCCTACCCTCCCAGGGAGATGTGAACGTAGAGGAGGGACTTGAGGTACAAACTGAGAGAAAAGGAGTGGAAGCTTTGGTTCCCTGAGTATTTCTTGCTGCTACTGGAGGCAACACAGCCTAAGTTGTAGGGAGAAGCAAGGTTGCACTTGCCTGTCCCTGCTCTGGGCTTTAAAGTCATCCCTTAAAGTAGCAGAACTTGAAAATTGGCATTTGTAGCCACAACGTGGTGCAACATGACGTATTCAATTAGCTAGGCCCCAAGTTTCTGTTATACAGGTAAGTCTGGTCCTATCCGCAGAGCACAACTTCTGCAGGTCATTCGTTCTCCAATCCTAACTCAAAGCACACGTTACAATCCCATTAGACACAGGGAAGAAAAGCGGTCTCTGCATACACCCTGGAGAATGGTGAGTGAAGACACGGCTGGAAGGCAAGGCCACCCGCCTGCTCCCAGCCTGGAGGGACCAAGGCCCCAGCTTCCCTTCTTGGAATGAGGAGTGGCCTGTAGTCTGACAGGCTGTCTTCACTCACCAACCTCTTTGGAGCTAAACTGGAGAGAGGAGGATGGGGCCACGATCCCGCCTCTGCTGGTAAGTGGTTGCAACACTTCGGTCTGAAGCTGAGGCCCAGCACCCTCGGGGCTGACCCGTGGTCCTCCAGGAAAAGCTGGTTCAAGGTCATTACCTCAGAGCTCCTCCAGGAAGCCACTGGGGAACATTGATGAAGGAATGAGGACTCAGGGCTGCCAGGGGCCAGAGAAAGGGAACCACTTCCTAAATAAACGCCAAGACTTAGAATCCATTCCTCCTCCCAAAGGTCCAAGGCTGGTGGGGGCCGTGCCTGCTGCCTCCCCCGTGTGTCTGCTCCTGGGGGAACAGGAGGCAGTGTTGGCCCGAGGTCGCCCCCAGGCGCAGGGGAGTGCGCAGGGGCTAAGGTTCCAGGGGACCCCAGAGCTTCCATCTGTCTTTTTCTGCTACCACCACTAGGTATGTTGGTGCTCCACCTTCTGGAATCTAGAGAAGGACCCACAGGTGAACATCACACTCCAGCCTTCCATTGGGCCATTTGTTTCAGAGGATTGGGCAATACTGAGGCTCTTCCCAACAAAACTAAGGTCTGAGTCAGGGTGAGGGTGAGGGAAATGGGCTATTTCTTGTGGGCGTGGTGCCTTCGGGAATGCCCTTGCTCTCGGTTTCTGGGGGTTTTCGGTTTTACACCAATGGAAAATGAAGGGGTTGATGATGTAAAAGGCCCCCCCACAATGGAGCCCTTGGCAGGCAGAGAGGGAACCCCGAAGCCAAAGCTAACGCCTGTCATAACTGGCCTAGGCCCCGGGACGCTCTGAGCTAAGGAGACCGTGGAGGGACCCCCAAACATAGTCTTTCTTGCAGAAACGCTGGGCCTCCCCAAGGCAAAAGGGGCGCTCTGGCTGCTCAGGCCCCAGGTGTTCTGACTCCAGCCTTTTCCACAGGGTATGACCGTGTCAGCGGCCCCACCTGGCATTGTTCTGCTGGAGAGCAGCCCAGAGCTGGAGCTCGAGTTTGAGACCCCAGACTCCCCACAGTCCATAGGGGTCACTAGTCCCCCAAAGGCAAATGGTCGTGGGGCTGTGCTGCCAAACACTGAGCCACGAGTCCCACTCTGGTGGGCCTGGGTGGCAACTCCCGACGCAGCGGCACGAGCTTGACCAGGCGGGAAACCTGCCGGGATGCTGCCTCCAGCTGGCGGGGCGTTGGCGGGGACGCGCAAGGCGGGGGCGGGGGGCGCCAGCACCCCAAAGGCTGACTGTGGGGGGCCGCTGAAGGCTGGCTGAGCTGGAGCTGGGGTTGGGGATGCCACAGCTAAGCTTCCAAACACAGAAGAGCTGTTGAAGCCTGGGCCACAGGCTGGTGGGGGGACCCCTTGCTTTTGCTCACCTGCAGCCCCAAGTGCAGGCTGCGGAGACGCTCCCAGAGAGAGAGGGGACGGTGGCTTTGAGCTGGACCCCAAGGGAACCGTGAACACTAAGGTGGGAGTGGAGGTGCCAGACGACAATGTGGGCTGGCTGGTGGCCTCGAGGCCCGAGGCCAACAGAGGGCTGTTCTTGCCCTTAAAATTGGTGGTGCTTTTACTAGGGTCTGTCTGCGCAGCACTGGAAAGGACCTGGCTACAGAGGTTGGCTGTGTTTCCCATAGGGATGGCCGAGGGCTGGGGAGGGGGGAAAATGAAGCCTGTGCCCGGGGTGCGGCTGGCCCTGAAGGCGCGGGAAGCCCCGTGGAGGAAAGTGTGAGAAGCGGAAGGGAGGGAGTAAGTGTTGCCCACGGTGCTGGTAACATCCGCCACACCCAAATCCACAGGCAGCTTGAAGGAAGAGGCTGGAGCGGTGGGCATGGCAGCCTTGACCAGGTCTCCCAAGGGGTGGATGGAAGCAGGAGGAGCTGGGTGAGGGGCCGGCTGGCAAGAGAAAGAGGCTGTCACGGGCGCACTGTTGAGCGATGCCATGCTGCCAAAGACAGGCTGGAAGGTGCCCAGAGGCGAAGAGGCCGCAGCTGCGACTGCGATTCTGGCAGGCGAGGAGTCCTCAGTCTCCCTGCTGGGAGGGGGCCCCAAAGCAGGTCTTGATGAGGGGTCAGCAGAAGTCGCAGCAGGAATCGCAGATGCAGAAAGATGGCGAGCTGGTCTCCCCGCCGCTCCAAACATGGCCTGCTGTGCACCGGGCACTGCGGTGGTGGTGGCAGGTGGGCCTGGGGGCCAGGTCGGAGGTGGCCGTGTGGTGCCACTGACTGGTGGTGTGGGAGAGGCAGGGGTCAGGAGGGTGACGGCAGCTGTGGGTGGGCCCAGCTGGCTGGCTGGGTGGGCCACACTGATCCCTTCTCCCCTCCACTGTGGGGAGGCCACCTGAGGATGTGCACCCCGGATTAGGGCTGCAGAAGGCAGGGCGACAGGAAGCGGAGGGTCTGCGGCGACCTCTGTGGCATCCTTTCCGGCTTTGCTGCTCCGCTGGGGTCCAGCTCTGGTCCTCAAGGCCCGGTGCTCAGCAGGGTCTGTGTAACCACGCAGGGGCTGTGGGCTCGGGGACAGCCGGGCTTCGGGCAGAAGGAGCAGCGGCGTAGCCGCCGCCCTTGGCTGCCCTGGGCTGCCTGGGGCTGCCCGGGCCTCTTCTGGTGCCAGCGGGGCCGGAGGGCGGCCCTGGTGACCTGTCTTCTTTTTCACCGGCCACTCGGGCATCTGGAAGGACACACAGCGAACGCTCCTCTTCCAGGACTCGGACGCACCTCTGGAAGAGCTGTAAGAGCTGGTGATGGCGTTCCTTTTGGGGCTGAGGGCGCCGGCTGCGCGGGGGCGCACGGAGGCGGAGCTGGGCCGCCCCCCGCGGCTGCGGTCTGCGCCCCAGGCGCCCGGGCTGCTCCCCAGAGGCCCAGGACTGGGCGCAAAGGAAGCGAGGTCCCCTCCTCCGGTCAGAGGCTTAAAGGCAGAGGGTCTGACGTCTGGGCTCCTCTTCCTCCTGCGCGACCTTTCGGGAGACCCTGCCCGTAGCTCTTCGCGCCTCGGCCTCGTTTTCCCGCAGCCTCCGAGGGCCCTGAGCACCGTCTCCCGCGCCCGGGGGTCTGGGGGCGGCTCGGAGAAGGCGGGCCCCGCTAGGCTGATGACCTGCGCCGGGGGCGTGGCGGGGTGATCACCCCTGCGAGGGGTGATGGTGACGGTCACCGGGCTCCACACCGCCCGAGGGTGCCGAAGGGACCAGAGGGTCCGCTTTAGGTAGCTTTCCCACCAGTCGGAGCGGAGGGGCCCCACGATGGAATTCTGGGGCGTCTTCATGGGAAAGCGCTTCCAGGCCTCGCTCCCCGCGCACGCGGCGGGGCTGCCGGAGTCCCAGTCCGTCGGCCGCCTCGCAGGCCTAAGCCGCGGGGCGGGGTGGGCGCGGTGGACGTGCTGAACCCGGTGGACCTGGCGGAGGGCCTGGGCCGGCCGGGGCGTCGCGGGCCGCGGGGGCAGATCTGGGCGCCGCTCCGCCGGGGGCGGCGAGGGGGCGGGCGTGCCCAGGTAGCCGCCCATGGAGAGCGGCGGCGCGGCGGCGTCGGGCGGTTCCGGCCTCCGGGGCTGCGGACATCGGCCGACTCAGCCCGGCCCAGCGCACCGGGTTCGGTGACGGTTGCGGTCCGGGCGCGAGGAGGCTGCGAGGGTCTCGGGGGCCCGACAGCCGCCGGTCAGCGCCGAGTGGGAACCGGGCACGCGGGGCCTGGGCCGCCCGGAGGCTCTGCTGTTGGGGCGCCTAAGCCGGGCTCGCAGGCTCGAGACAGGGGAGCGTGGGGCGCGGGGCGCGGGCCTAGGACCCCGCCGAGGCCTGAGTCCCGGAGAGGCGGGGCCCGGCGGGAGCCGGGGTGGGGCCGGCGGAAGTCCCGGGGGGCTGGTGCGAGCGGGCTCAGGAGTCGGGGGTGCTGTGCACCAGACGGGAACACTGGCTGCCCAGTTTGCGGGTTCTTC
Organism: Noctilio leporinus; assembly: GCA_004026585.1. NCBI lineage: Eukaryota > Metazoa > Chordata > Mammalia > Chiroptera > Noctilionidae > Noctilio > Noctilio leporinus. Next base: position 36,977 of record PVIW01007618.1, read on the forward strand.
CTGCTGCCCTTACCCTTCTGCGGCCAGTAGGTGCCAGTCGTCCGCCAGGTGGGCGACCTCCAGACGCTGCCGCCTCCCGGCCCCACCAGGGTCGCCTCCGCGGGGGTCCGGCCTCCCTGCGCCCGAGTCCGGGGGCGGGGGGAGCGAGGGGAGGGCTCCGATGTCTGCTGCTCCCCCTGAGCCTGAGCCCCGCAGGCACCGAGGGTCCCGAGCTCGGTCCCCCATCTACTGGGGTGCTCACAGTCCCCCGGGCGCAGAGGCCGGAGCTCCTGGAGGGGAGCGGGAACGGGGGAGCCTTCCGCACCCGCTTTTGGACGAGAGCGGGTTTTGAAGGGAACATTTTCTGATGACCTTTCTTGAAAGAATCGGATTTCATCTGTGCCGATTTTATCGTTGATAAAAGGAACTGTTTTAGTCATCTTTAAACGTTATTTGTTTTTGACATTTTCAGAATTTTAGTTACCTAGTTGACTGCTTTAGCAAAATATCGAGCCGCAAATGAAATGAGACTTTATGATGTTTGTATAAAATATGGGTTACCTCGTTTCTCCAAAACGATTGTATTCAAGTTAGCTGTCTATTTTCCACACTTAAAATAATCTACTTTCTAATTTTTTTAATTTTTAGGAAAAAGTATTTTGTTTTTATTAACTATCATAGACAATTATTCTTCATTCAGCATATTGTTTTTGTAGTTTTCTTTTTCCCCTTTTTATGTTTTCTTTTGTAGCCAGTTTAGTAAATCAATTAAACTTAATATATATTTTGTTTTTTAAATTGGTGATATGGATTCATTCATTTTTCTCCTTCAGGAATATGTAAGAGGCCTTGAGTGCATTCATTCCGTAAATGGCACCCATTGGCTTGCAGCTGGTCCCCCACCCACGATGAGGGGAGTTCTAGCTCCCCAGATGTGTGTGAAGTCGTTTCTCCTTTTAATCTGCATGGAACCTTGGCCTGGGCCCGCGTCTTCCCGCCTCCACCCCCCCAAAACCCCTCTTCTGTGGACTTCAGGGAGGGGACATCTCTCCTTGACCCACCTATGTCTTTGCTTTCGGTGGTTCCTGGGCAGCTGGAGGGGCTTTGAAAGGTGCCTCCTATTCGCTGTCATTCGAATGTGGCACCACCGAGGTGTGGTGGCCCACGGGAGTTTTCCCCACCTGCAAAGTAGTTTCGTTGTGAGAATGGAGAGTTGAAAATTTAAAAGTTCTGGGTTTTGAGAGGGTGTATACTTTACTTAATCAAAACAGTTTTCAGTCCATTTTCTAAAACTCACTAGTCCGCAGGCATAGCTTTCTTACTTTCTTCAACAGTAAGCCTGTGTACTAGTTCCTTAGGGAATCTCCATTATTAAAAGCTGCTAGTTATCTTCTGCTTGGCGGGGAATAGCAAATCTCAGCTACTGATTAAAGCGGAAGGTAACTGATTCTTGGCAGGCAGGTGAAAGTCCTCAAACTTTAACCCAAATTTCCTTGAGACAAAAATGAAGCGCCCTTTGAACCAGAGAGAGCAAGACGATAAGTGCCTGGACAGAGGTTTGAATGCTGACCCCAAACAAACACACAAACAAAATACCCTGACACTCTGCTATCTGAGCTACCCCGACCCCAAGGAGAGAACTTCGCTCCTGCACAAGAATAGGATCGGTGACCACTTCAGTTCCATCCGGGGCAGATCCATCCTTGCACTCAGGAAAGGTAACTGAGCTGATGTTCAGTCTGCACAGAGCCAGTTCATCCAGCACTTGTTGGTGTCTTCTGCAGGTGGATGGGAAGGAATGTAAATGCCATCAAGGAAGCAATCCTTCTTTCAATACAGTTGTGCAAGGAAAAAGAAACAAAATGCAATGGATTGTTTCCATTAAATATTCATGGATTGTTTGGTTAAATCTGTCAGCCCTTATTTACTGGGCACCAAGAATTAACAACAGCAACAGTAGCAGCAGCGAAAAGATAGTGAAAAGCAACCAATGGAGATCAATGGTAAGAATCTCCCAAATTTGGTAAAATCTGACAGATATTTTCTTGGTAGAAGAAAACACACTAGTCATTAACTAGAGAAATGTTGTGGTGGCTGTGGGTGGCCCTACTGTACACTGCACTGATTTTGGGATGTTTTTACCCCCCTAAAAGTATTTTGACAAACTTGGTATTCCCTCTCACATTTTTCAGTGGACATGTAACATTTTTATTCATAAGTGTAAGTTCTCCTGAAGGACGTCATGCCTTATATCAAACAAATATAAGAACTATAGTAATTTAGCACTTACCAACATCTTGGGGGTGGGAGATTTCATATTGATACTTTATTTCATTGAATTTGTTACTTATATTCCATCTTTCCCTCAGAATTTTATCCCAACACAACTTCCTTGTGCATTCAGTCTTTTAAAAACCTTCCTATCAAAAAAAAAAAAAAACACCTTCCTATCATACTTCTTTTTACCAAATACAGGTATAAACACTGAACTTGGATGCTATTTCCTGTGACCCCAAATCTGTACTAAAAATACTTCTTGGAAACTGTTATATTTGCATTTATTTGGTAGTGCACAGTCAATCGAAGCATAGTAAATGGGAAATCTCTTTAAAGGAAGTAAATGTGGTATTTGTCACCTCCTTCTCCGTGAAATGGTGGAGGCAACTGAAGGAGGCATCTCTTACTCTATTCCAATTGTTCCCCTGGCGGGAATCCGATGGAGCAACGTGCCCGTCAGTGGGTCTTAATTTATGGGAAATGTCTTAACTTTTCTAGCAGATCTTTGGGTGGAAGGGGAGACTGATCCTCAGGCTAATTTTGGGAAGGTTTTCCTTAGGAAAGATTAAATACGTCAGCTCTGGAAGGAGATTTAGCTCCGTTCAGCAGAGGCTTTGCTACAAAACCCCTAGTCAAGGTCAGTCCCCCGAGCTCCAGCTGCGTACACGCGGAGGCCCCTCGCTGCGGCCCACCCAGTTCTATCATCACAGCTGTGTTTCCAGCAGGAGAAGAGTTCAGGTTCCCCTCGGGTGTTCCCTCCTCCCTGCTCGTCTCCCCTTTCTCTGGCCTCTGTGAATCGCTCTTCACCCCCAATCTCCCGAGGACCGGCCGGTTCTAGCGGTGCCTCGAGTCCGCCAGACTCAGCCTCTCACCCCGCCTAAGGCAAGACTGTCCGGGCTGGAGAAGGAGACGCACAGAGAACTGAGGATGCACCACAGGAGGAGGCACGAGAACCATGTCGGGGGAGAAGAACGGGGGGCGTGCGGTTTGCAACCCTGTCCCATCCTACCCCGCCCCTCTGTCACCACAACCAAACCCCAAACCCCCACGAGGCGGCTCTTGGCCAGGACGAGCCCGCCTATCAGCACCGCACTTCAGCGGGATGCGTGTGGCCCCATCCGGCGGACCAGGGCTCCCGCGTGCTGGCGGGCTGGTCTCCGGGACCGGGGCCCTGGAAGCCTCCGCACAGCAAGGCTCCCGCGTTTCCCGTGCGTCCTGGAACCACCGGACGGACGCAGAGCACGAACTTCACACACAAGCACCGGGAGCCACGGAAATGGTGCCCAGGAATCCAAATGTGGAATGTTCCCAATTTAGCTCCCCCCGCACGCCTGTCTGCAGTCACTCCTCCCTCAGGCACCACGCAAAGGACGGGAACCTCAGGTTTATCCGAGAAGACGGCACAGAACGGAGAGGGGCCCCTCGCCAGCGGGTCGCGTCGCGAAGACAAAGTGATGGGTCAACGGCGACCTCTGCGCTCCGGGGTCAATGAAGCCTCACCAACACCCGAAGGGTGAGTCCTTTGTCGTCCTCACTCCTCCTGACCAGCTCTCGGGCAGGACGCTTCAACCCGCACAGTCGGAGCGCTCGCGCGGGGCTGGGGGGCCGCGTCCCGCTCCGCCGGCAGCCGCCCTCCGCGCATGCGCAGCCCCGCCCCTCCCCGCGCGCTCGGCTTCCGGCGGGTGGTCGTCGCAGGCGGGCGGCTGCGGGCGGTCAGCGTGGCGGGCGGCCAGTTGGGTGACCCGCGCGAGCCCGCCCCGCCCGGCGCGCTGCAAGGGCCGGGGTCCGAGCGGAGAGGGTGCGGGGCAGCTGGGACCCGGGAGAGGCGCGAGCGTGGGGCGGCGGGCAGCGCGGGGTCCCCTGCGCTTCCGGCTTCCCCGGCGCGCGCGCTGCGGTTCCGCTTCCGGCCGAGCGTCCGGCCCCCGCGCCCGCCGGTGCTCACGAGGCGGCTGCTGCTTGGGGGCCGCCGGGCTCAGCGGAGGCGCCGGTGCTCTTGCGGGGACCCCGGGCTCCCGGAGGGCAGCGGGCCGGCAGGTCGGCGGAGATTTCGGCCCCGCCGCCCCGTCCCGTCCGCGCCGCGCTGGCGTCCGGCTGGTCCCCGCGGTCCCCGCGCGGAGGCCGAGGCCCCGGGGAAGCGCCGCCGCGGGCCGCGTCTGAGGAGGAGGGTCGGCCGCGCCCCCTGCGCTCCCTGTTCCCCGGCGGACGTGTCGGCCGCTGAGCTCGTGGCTCGGCGCCCTGGGCCGAGGCCGTGTCGCGGGACGCGCTCCCCGCGGTGCCCCCTCTGCGCGGGGCGGGAGGCGGGCGGCCGCTTCCTTCTCCCACCGAGGGCAGCGGGGCGGCGCGTCCGGCCCCGCGTCTGGGGAGAGAAGCGTCGCGGGCGCCGGGGACGCGCCGGGAAGCAGCCGCCTGAGGGCAGCGGCTCGCCGGACGCTCGGCTCCCGGCGGCCACGACCTTCGCCGCTCGGGGACCCTCTGCGCGGGGACGAGCGCGGGTGAACCCGGACGGGGTCCGGCCCGGCCTGTGGAGAGCGTGACCGCCTGGCCTCGCTGAAGCGTATCCGGGCCCCGGGACTGTCACTCCTCTGTCCCCACTTCGCGTGCGTCTCCGCAGCCGGGACAAGGGGGCCGGTGCAGCCGCGGTTGGCCCCGGGGAGGGAGCCCCGCCGATGCTCTGCGAGTGCCTTTCCGTGCGTACCCGCCGGGTCTTAAACGCGTTCCTGCGCGGTCGGCACGGCAGCAATGGAACCGCCGGGTGTTGTGTAGACAGTCCTGTCGTCTGCCATCGCTCAGTCTGTAGCGGTCACGGAGGCTCTGTGAGGGGAGAAAAGCACCGGTAGAGCCATCTTCAGTGTGGGACCAGGTGTTCGGAAAGGTGAGTGACTAGCCCTGTGGAGGTGGAACCGTCGGCTTCCTTCTGCTCCACGCTCAGGAGGAAGTAAGCCATGTCCCCTGGGAGCACAGCCCACGGGAGGAGAGCAACAGAAACGAGCTGGGCCTCAAGTCCCCTGGACAGTCTGGACTCCTCACAGCTCCACCCGTTTATCTTTTACCGTCAAAGAACTAGGGACGGCCCTGGCTGGTGGCACAGTGGATAAGGCGCTGGCCTGGGAACCCAAAGGTCGCTGGTTCGATTCCCAGCCAGGGCACAGAACCAGGTTGCAAGCTAGGTCTCCAGCCAGGTCCGTAGCTGGAGGCAGGTGAAAGGCAACTGTACATGGATGTTTCTCTTCCTCTCTGCCTCCCTCCCTGCCCTTCTCTCTGAAAATAATAAAGTCACACACACACACACACACACACACACACACACACACACATATATATATATATAAACTGGGGACTTGTCAAGACATAAATAAATGCCTGTTGCCCTTTTCTTTGTATCTGGGAGGAGGTGTGGTGAGGCCTATTCCCAGCTTTGCCTTTGACCAGAACAAAAGTCCAGAGGAGGGGAAGACAGAAAGGCAACTGTCTGTCTCACTATTTGATCTATGGCCATATACGTTAAGGAGACTTTTCTTATCTGAAAGCGGTGTCATCTTGCTGAGCAGGGGCATATTTATTTCTAGTTTTGTAAGATTTCCCTGTTTAGTTGGGGTTGTTGAATTTTGCCTGTTACCAGACTATTCACATTTTGCGTGCTGACTGCTCTTAATGTCCTCCACGCTTCTTTGCTCTACTCATTCCTAGGCAACTGGAGAACACAGCCTTATCGGCCTGTTTCTTAGGTGGGTTTATCTGAAACACAGCCTGGGGCTGGCACATGTCCCTGGGTGTTTGAAAGAGTCTGTTCATTCTAGTTTCATCTCAAGTCTAGGCAGACAGTATGTGCCGACGAGTTGGGACCTAAAATTAAACTGTAGGAACCATTTGGACCAGATCATCAAGTCCCACATCTTCTTTTCATAAACAAGGGGACATAAAACCAGATTTGTTATTTCCCCCTGGTTTTTATATAGCTGCCAATAGAGCCATACCGAAAATCCAGATTACTTGGCAAATGTTTATACCATGAGGCTTCTAGCTGATGTTACACTGTTTCACACCAAGGTTACCACTCACACTGGTGGCACTTTGATGAGGGGGCGGAGTGGAGTTTAATCCTTAGGTGACATAGATGGGGCTTCAACATGTTCGGGACTCACTGCAATCTCTCAGGTGGTCACTCTCTAAGCCTCCATGGCACTGGAGTTGAAGTTGGGCTGGTTGTCTGAAGGATCAGAGGAATTTAGTTTCTTGGCCATTTAGGGGCCACAGGAGCAGAAAGTGTGGCTCAAATGATCTTTCCCTGCCTGTTGAGAGGCCGTAAGTACTGTGAGGTGATTTTGAGTCCAGGACTTACCACTTGGTCTTTGGTGTACCTCTCTATACCCCAGTCCTTGATTTGTGTTGTGGGAATAATAGTACCTCCTCATTATTGTGGGGCATAAATGAGTCAGTATTTGTTAAATGCTTAGAAAAGGCAGATGCAAAGGAAAAGACCCAAAGGAGTCCCTTTCCCAGAGGCTGCATCTCTGCGTTAGATCTTTCCCCACTGGGGTTTCTATGTGGCTGTCACATGTCACGTACACAAATACATGTTGCATGGTACAGTTACCATTTCAAGAGCTTTTCTGAAATGTAAAAACATTTTGGGATGCTGTGCACTGTATATACATTAATTGAATTATAGATAATTTTATATAAAATTGGCACCTTTTAGTGATCATCAAGATATTCATAAGCATGAGAGTGAACCCTAAAATTTACACTGGCTATCTCCTGTGATCTCTGTTCTAGTTCTTTCTCTGTTCATTTTTCTTTTTTTTTTTTTCATTATAATAGTTCTAGTCTGAGAATTTACAAAGATCTCATTTCAGATCTTCCTGGTCTGAAATTTAAAGGGAAAGTGGTTTCCCTTTGCCTCCAAACATTTTTTCAACAGCGTCTCTTCTCCAGTATAGAATGTGTTTTGTAGAAACGTAATAATAATCTACCATGTATAAGATCGCCATTGTTCTCCCCTCACCTCTATGGCAGTGTGGATGTTCTCAGATCTTCACAAACTTCATCTGGGGATGAGGACTTTTGCTTTGAAGGATCTAGAAGCTTTGCAGATTACCTACTGAGAGATGCACCATTTACCTCCTAGTAACTGTCAGTCCAATTGCATTGTAGAAATACTTCTCTACTGTCCCCCTTACAATTCTGAAATAAAGTTTGTAGATAATAGTGACTATCAAGAGACATAATTTCCAAAATATCAATGCATTACTTTAACTGTAGTATATAGGAGAAAGAAAAGGAAAGTAATTTATATGTATTTCAACATGTCAATGATTGGATGAAATTGATGCTTGCACCTATTCATAGAATCACTGTGAATACAACAGTGGCAAGTGCAGGCTGATATTTGAATGTCATATTTGTGAATCTAATACCATGAATGGCTCGATTTTACTGAAATAGTGAGCACGCCTTAATAACATTTGAAGAAAAAGAAGTATGTTTCCTTAATTTTCCAATACATACCAAAGGTGTGCAATAGATACTGTATTTACACGTCGAATAGTGTTAGGTTCTTGCCTCAAGTAACAGCCTTTTTTAAAAATCTGGCTGTATAAGAAATATTCTTTGTTTTGCAGGAATGTCCATCATCCCCGCCCCCCCCCCCCATCAATATGACAACCAAAAAATGCATTCATTCCTAAAACTCTCCATAGAAGGTAGCATTGTGGCCTTGAGGACTGCTATAATTTTAAAAAGTGCCTGGAGGGTGGATTAGCATAGAATCTGGGCTGCAAGAGTGTAGGCTGGCCCACCTAGCGGGAAGCCAGTTGCCATAAAGTATGCAGCTGAATTTTCTGCCAGTTTCTAAATAAGTCAGAAATCTTACTCCTCAGTCGTCCTGGTAATGGGCTCTTGTGTTCCCTGTTTCCAGCTGAAAGGCATGCTCTGGGCAAAGGTAGATAGGTAGCATTGTGATGTTGCTCTCGAGGTTCTTCAAGTCTTGCTTCCCAGCTGTACATTTGGGAGGTTCCCCATCCATGATAAAGGGAAGGCTAGTGAAGCCAGATCAACTGCTCGCCAGTAGAGCTCAAATCCTGGTGTGAGTTTGTTGCTGTCATGCCTGTGGGCCTACTGTACTTTCTGAACCCCATCTCAGCTCATCGGCTGCAGTTCCTGCCCATTTCCCTTTAAAAAAAAAATTTGGCTTTGCATATTACCCAATCACTTCCTCATAGTTCTTGATGTCCCTGTCACCATGACTACTGTAAAAAATAAAAAATAAATTTTTTAAAATGAAAAAAGCCACCTGCCTGGTATCTCTCCTGGCCTCACTCCTCTTCCACTGCGTCATTTTATTTTCTCCCCCTGTGAAGTTGCTAGTGTGCATGAAGTACAAATTACTCTTTTTCTGCTGGTTTATTTTCTTTGCTCTTCACACTAGACACAGGCGACATCTGCACTTTAAATGTTTTTCAGACATAGGGAGATTTGAACTGAAGCAAAACACCAACACCAGTCAGGCTGTTTCCAAAGATCTGCAGTTCTCAGGGTCAGCAATGGAAAGTCTCAGAGGGAATCCTACCCAAGGTCCCACGAATGAAGGTGCCTGTGAAAGTAAGGGCTGGCTGTCAAGGCAGATGTGTCCTGCACTAAAGAAATCTGAGAAAACAGCCATCAGAAGACTGTCAGAGACTCTCACGGAGAGTCTCTGGGGAGAGAAGCCCAGAATCCAGTGAACTTAGTCTAAGCTCAAAACTTAGTACACAGCAGAAAATTCCAAAGGGAGCTAGATTCACCCCCCCCCCTCCCCGCATCCAGGAAAAATGCCAAAGATAATTCAGACTTAATTAACACTAAAAACTTCCCACAGAAGGAACCTTGTAAATGCAGTGAATGTGGGAAAGCCTTCAGTTACCAATCAGAACTTTTTGATCACAGTAGAATTCATGGTGGAGAAAAACCTTTTGAATGCAATCAATGTGGGAAAACTTAGCCAAAGTACTCACCTGACTGAACATCAAAGAACTCACACCGGAGAAAAACCTTACGAATGCAGTGAGTGTGGGAAAGCTTTCAGCCGGAGTACCCACCTTGGTCTACATCAGAGGATCCACTGGAGAAAAGCCGTGTGAATGTAGTGACTGTGGAAAAGCATTCAGCCAAAGCACTAACCTTAGTCAACATCAGCGAACCCACACTCAAGAACGACCTTACAAATGTAACGAATGTGGGAAAACCTTCAGTGACCGTTCAACTGTAATTCAGCATCCATGAGTACACATGGGGGAGAACCCCTGTGAGTGCAGTGAATGTGGAACATCTTTCAGCTGGGTCTCGTCCCTCACTCAGCATCAGAGGACGCACACTGGTGAGAGCCCCTACGAGTGCGGGGGCTGTGGGAGGTGTTCAGCCCAGGCTCATCCCTCACTGAACATCAGGAAGTCCGCACCGGAGGAAAGCTGCATGCAGGCGGAGTGTGGGGAAGAGCTTCGGTCGAGCTCATCCCTTGCTATTCACTGGAGGATTCACACTGGCGAGAAGCCTTACATGTGTAATGAGCTCATCCCTTGCTATTCACTGGAGGATTCACACTGGCGAGAAGCCTTACATGTGTAATGAGCTCATCCCTTGCTATTCACTGGAGGATTCACACTGGCGAGAAGCCTTACACGTGTAAAGACTGTGGGAGAGCCTTCAGTTGGAGCTCAGCGCTCACCAGACACCAGCAGCTTCATGCTAAGTAGTGGCATCCGGGCTTCCATGCATGACCTCCAACAGCTCAAAAGGAAAATAAATAGGTTTGACTTTTCCTTCCCTACTAGCTAATGATAAGCCAGTTTCACGTTAGACTTCCTTTCTTTTTGAAAACTAAATGCTAAAATGAGTGATCATGCAACAAGGAGATGACTTCAAACACCTAGCATCAACCTAGAAATATTCTGGAGTGTACAGTTACCTGACGGACACCTTGCATTTCTGTACTTTGTCTCTTCATTCCATGGGGCTTGGGTCCCTGAGCAGCAGGCGATCCCTGTTTCCCATCCACATCAGCCCCTTTACTTTTTTTTTTTTTTTTTAGCCCCTTTACTTAATGAGGAAAATCCTCTGTACATGTTCATGGTTTCAGGCGGCAGTCACAGAAGAGGAGGAGCTGGCTTCACAGGGAGACAGAAAACTTCCCACCAGTCTGGGGGGAACAGAATGGGTATAGCGCTGAGGCAAACTTTCTCTTTGGATGTATAAGGACAGATTTTTCTCTTCATCAACTCTTGCTGTAGCATATTTTTCTCAGACTACAACCCATAGTTCTACTAATGTGCCTGATTAAACCTCATCCTTACCAAGACTGTCTGAAACTCTTACAGATAGTTAGTTCCTCAATTATCTTGGGAAAAATTGCTGCCCCATTGTTTAATCTTTTGTTCATAGACCTCACAGAACTGACTCGTCCCTCTGGCCCTCACCAACCTTGTACAGCTGACCTCGCAAGAACAGCTCAGTGCGGGTTTCTCCATTATTTTCCTACTTGACGTTTGTAGAATTGGCACTTTTGGTCACTCTTATGCCTTAAACATTGAGCTGGAACCCATGATTCTGTACTGACCCATCCTTTTCCTTCCTTGTAGCATTTTTTTTTATAACAATGATTAGGTCTGTGACTTTGGGCAAGTTAGACCAAAATAATCTCATTTTAGCAGGTTATAATATGAAGTTATTCAATTGGATTATAAGCTTCTTAAGGGCAGAGGTCTTGGCTGAGATCCCTGTAGAATAGCAATTTTCAACTGGTGTGCTGCATGAGTTTTTAAAACATGCAATACCTGACTAGTCAGGAGTACTTACCTCTTTTCCCATAGATTGTCAAATGTCCTTGGCTGGTGTATAGGTCAGCGGATTGAGCGCCAGCCTATGAACCATGGGGTCACTGGTTCAATCCCCGATAGGGCACATACCTGGGTTGCGGGCCAGGTCACTATTTGGGGGCACATGAGAGGCAACCACACACTGATGATTCTCTCCCTCTCTCTCTGAAAATATATATAAAGTGACAATAGCCAACACAACAGTAGACACCTGGTGTGAATAAATGAAAATTATACCTATGTTTTTGTCAGATGTCAGAAAGATTTTTGGTGTGCAACATAATTTTAGTAATTAGTTTATGTATGCCATGAGATGGAAAAGGTTGAAAATCACAAAGTGCTGCAAGGTCATTAAATGCCCTGAAATTATTGCTTACTGATTCCTGTCTATCCCAGGTAATCAGTTGATTAGAATTTATTTGGAACAACTCAGTAGCTGACCTCTCTTTGTTCCTACTGCAGCCACCAAGTGTTCTGCAGTTCGGGCACAGAGGAGACACACTGTTGATGTCCTTGTCTCCCTGTCTAGCCTCCTGACTACACCACTGCCTTGTTCAGAAAGAGCCCAGGGACAAGGCCCAAACTGTTTAACTTCAGGACTTCCAGGTTGGATGTACTGACTCACTTTCTGTTACTCGTCCACCGGAGGGCAGGCCAGCCCTTTGCTGCAACTACACCCTCTTCTCAGACGCCCACTGCACCCTTTACACGCCCGGCTCCCTCGCTGTAGCCCAGGAGTCCCATCCACACTTCCCAAGAGCCCTGTGACACTTTCAGTCAGCCGCCTTCTCACAAATGCTTGGCAGTGGTGGTCTGCATTACTCTGATTTACACGTTTAACTCTATTGTCTGATTTGGGTGCTTTTGTTCCTGTGATTTTTCCTCAGGTTAGAATTGTAACTTTTGTAGAGGTCCCGTCTAATACATAGTACAATGCAGGCCTGGACTCACTCTAGTTTTAATCTAAACCAGGAGGGTTGAATTAAATAGTGAGATCTCTTTAGTCTACGCTCATCCATGTTTTGGTCTTTTGTCCGCACCTGAGCTACGTTCATCTCTGCAGGGGATGGACTCTCAGGGATCCGGACAGGCGGCTGCTTGGCTACGTCCTGAAACGTGAGTGGATTCACGTGAAGTGATGGGAACAGCGCCTGCTGTATAGTAAGTTCAATAAATGCTCATGGCTCTGCTTTACTGCTTTGCATCTGCCTTAACTTGTCTTGCCACCCATGACCGGAAACGGAGAGGAAGGGACACAGGAGGCATTTCTCTCAACCACCATCTCTTGCATTACGATTGTCATGTGTCACAAAAGACTCAAAGATAGCTTACAAGAGATGATCAGCCTGGCTCGAGTGGCTCAGTGGATTGAGTGAGGGCCTGTCAACCCAAAGGTCGCCGGTTCGATTCCCAGTCAGGGCACATGCCTGGGTTGCAAGCCAGGTCCCCAGCTTGCGAAAAGCAACCACACATTGGTCTTTTCCTCCCGTTCTTACTTCCTCCCTTCCTCTCACTCTAAAAATAATAAAATCTTGAGAGAGGATCAGATAGCAGCAAAAACCTACTCCTTAGCCCTAGAGAACTTGGCTAGATCAAGATCAAGACAAGCCCATGGTCCCCAGGTTCCTCAATCCGAGAGGCAAACCAAGCTCCTGGCAACCTGCGTGCCCTGGTCCTGCACCTGCTTGAAGGGAAATGTCTATTCTTTGAGGAAAGCAAGGCTTTCCCAATGGTAAGGATTTCTGGTAGGGACGTGGAGTCAGCAAGAAGCAGTGATGGGGTGGCGGTGGTGGGGTCAGCTTTATTTTAAGGAGAAAATCCGGGCAACTTGGCTCACGCTGGCGACGTCTCCCAGCCCCTTTACATGGGGCCCACGCGCAGGTGCCGGTGCGGCCCTGGGGCCGAGGCCGCACGGAGGCCAGTGAAACGCAGGACCTGCGTGTAGAATGTGCACCTGGCCCTTGGCCGCCCATTAACTGCGCGCCATTCTCCCCACGTGTGCCCAACAGTGGCAGCCCCTTCGTGCGCGCCGTTTCCTGATACAGCCATTTGGGGCTCTAAATTCATTAATGCTTGGTTTTAATGGGGAAGTGCTTGCCTACCAGCATACTCATTTTTACATCCCACTTTATGCAATGGTTTGTGTTGAAATTCTGCTAGTTTTTCTTACAAACCAGTTAAGAGCATGTTGTACTTTTTAAAAATATATTTTATTATTTTTAGAGAGAGGGTAAGGGAGAGAGGCAACGAGGGAGACATCCATGTACAGTTGGTTGCCTTTCACCTGCCTCCAGCTAGGGACCTGGCTGGAGACCTGGTCATGTGCCCTTGGTTGTGAATCGAACCAGCAACCTTAGGGTTTGCGAGCTGGGGCTTCAAATCACATATATGTTTTTAAGATTTTATTTATTATTTCCAGAGAGAGGGGAAGGGAGAGAGGCAGAGAGGGAGAGAGACATCAGGTGTGGTTGCCCTTTTACCTGCCTCCAGCTCTGGACCTGGCTTGCAACCTGGTTACGTGCCCTGGCTGGGGAATGGAACCAGTGACCTTTGGGTTCGAAGGCTGGTGCTTATCCACTGTGCCACCAGCCAGGGCAGATGTTGTACTTTAAAATTTTAATGTTTAAAACAGAAAGAGAACTTTAGATGGCTATGAACCCTAGGTGTCTCAGTGTAAACATGCACTTTCAAGTTGTTGGGCCTTTGCCCTAATTTCTAGTTGATGGCTTTTTACAGAGTTCTGGGAGGTGGTGAAGGGACAGCTGTTGATAAATTCAACTTGTACATCCTACCAAAGCTGTATCTATCTTTCTTTGTGAAAGATTTTAATTTTAGAGAGAAGAAAAGGGAGGTAGAAAGAGAGGAAGAGAAACAAGGTGCCTCTCCTAAGCACCAGACCTGACCAAACCAGAAATTCAGGAAGTACCCTGACTGGGAATCAAACCAGCCACCTTCCAACTAACGGAGCCTCACAGGTCAGGGCTAAGCCTTGTCTCTCTTACTACCTTTTGCCTTTACTCTCCCAAGACACTGTCTTTTAAAATTTGCCTGTGAAAGGAAACTGAGTAGGAAAAGAAGGGCCATCAGAGGATAAGATTTAAGAAGAGGGCTGGAGGGTCACCCAGATACCAAGTCTGTACCTTTTGAGGACTTACAAGAACTATAATGTGATTTGCCCGATATTGGATTTTTTTTTTTTTTTTTTTTTTTTGTCATTTCAACTGTTAAGACCTGACTTTGCTCTTGGACTCTGCAACAGCTTGCAGGGCAGACTCCTCCTTGTGCCCAAGTCTCTGTTCTGCAGACCTGAACTGAGACGGAACAATGTTAAGTGTTTAATCATATGTCACTCATTGCTGTGACCTCCTCACACTGAAGGTCCAGTTGCCTCCTGCAGTAAGAAAATTAATGACTTAATTTTTTTCTGGAGCTTTTAAAATACATTTTTAATAATTGTTTTTGAAGTTTTTTAAATCTCGAAGATAATAAAATCAGCCAAATCCATTATAAACTCACTCTCCAAGAAAGAATTTGCTTATTAAAATGACACATTTAAAACATGCAAAATTAGAGTATAATGTACTCTCATACACCAATTGCCAGGATTCAACAACTATTAAAATTTTGCCAGCTCTGGCTGGTGGCACAGTGGACACCCTTGCTGGTGGCATAGTGGGTAAGGAGCTGGCCTGCGAACCCAAAGGTCGCCGGTTCAATTCCCAGCCAGGGCATATAACCAGGTTACAAGCCAGGTCTCCAGCCAGGTCTGTAGCTGGAGGCAGGTGAAAAGCAACCATACATTGAGTCTCTCTCCCTCGCTGCCTCTTTCCCTACCCCTCTCCCTGGAAATAATAAAATCCTTTAAAAAAAATTTTTTTTGCCATCCCTGGCTGGTGGCACAGTGGCTAAGGCACTGGCCTGCAAACCCAAAGGTCGCTGGTTCGACTCCCAGCCAGGGCACATAACCAGGTTGCAAGCCAGGTCTCCAGCCAGGTCCGTAGCTGGAGGCAGGTGAAAGGCAATCATGCATTGATGTCTCTCCCTCTCTCTAAAAAACTAATACATAAAATCTTTTTAAAAAAATAAAATGTTGCCACATTATTCATCCTTTTTTCTTCCTGTTTTACTCATTTGCTGAGGTGTTTTAAACTAAACTGAGACATCATGTAATTTCATCCCTAGATATTTCATTATGCATTTCTAAAAATCATAGACTATTTCTTACATAGACTAATATCATACCTAACAAAATGAGCTCCTTGGATATCCTTTATTTTACAGGTGAAACACAATTAGTAACTTAAAAAAATATTCTGATGCCTGGGTCCCACACCTTAGGTCAATTAAATTACAGTCTCTGGAGGTGGCACGTGGCAGTAACTGTTACGGTTCCCAAAGTGATTCCACTGTGCAGCTGGGGTCAGACGTGCGGCACAGCTTTAAAGTGTACAACAGAATGTCAAGTTGTAAGAAACTAGACGGTTAAAACATACTAGCACATAAAACAATAGGAAAGTCCAATACTAGTGCTGAGTTAAGCCATTATATGCTCCCGAATTGTTAATGTGAAGATGTTTTACAGTTTTTATTAGGAACCAGTTACTTAAACAATTTAAATGCATTAGAACAGGAGCTGAGTACACCTCCAGTCTAGACACTGAAATGCAAATGCTTCCTGTTAGCAAAACATGCATAAATAAATTATGGATGCAACACAGCAAAATCTAATAGGTAGTGATCCTCTTCAAGAATATATTACAGACTTCCTAACGACTTTTAAAATCACCTCCAAATCTCTCATTTCACAGAGAAAGTGAAGCTTGGGACAGTGACGAAGTTGCTTGACACAGTTGACTTACTTCAGCCCAACGCACTTTGTTTCACGGTGAGACAGTGAAAGCTAAACTGGCTGAGGCAGTTCCTCGGACATTCTGGTTCTTCAGTGCTGAACGGAGCGACGGGGGTGAGTAAATGCATCCCCTTGGCTCCTGGAACAGTCAAATGCCAGGGTGCAGCCGCTGATGCTTGTTGAGAGCAGAACGGTACCGGAAAGCTTTTCCACAGTCGTTACACCCAAAAGGCTTCTCTCCGGGATGGGCGGCGCTCTGAGGCTGAACGCGGGGGGTGCTCTGGCTGACCGGCTGCCTGCAGGCATCACAGCTGTAGGGCTTCTCCCCAGCCTGCGCGTCCTGGTGCCCAGGCAGATGAGAGCCCCCGCTGCAGGCTTTGTCACATTCATCGCCCTTACAAGGCTTCTCGCCAGTGTGAGTTCTTTGATGCTGAGTCAGATGGGAACTCTGGCTAAAAGCCTTTTCACATTGGTTACACTGGTATGGCTTTTCTTCTGTGTGAGTTTTCTGATGTTGAGCAAGAGATGAACAGTGCCGAAAAGCTTTGCCACACTCACCACACTCGTAAGGCTTTGCTCCCGTGTGAATTCTCTTATGTTGCGTAAGGTGTATGTTCTGGTTGAAGGCTCTCCCACACTCGTTACACTTGTAAGGTCTTTCTCCAGTATGTATTTTCCTGTGCTGAATAAGGGATGAGCCATAACTGAAGGTCTTCCCACATTCATGACACTGATAGGGTTTCTCGCCAGTATGAATTCGTTCATGTTTAGCAAGAGAGGAACTCCGAATAAAGGCTTTCCCACATTCCTTACATTCGTAAGCTTTCTCTTGGGTGTGAGTCTTCTGATGCTGATTAAGGTTGGAGAGGTAACTGAAGGCCTTCCCACATTCACTGCATTCAAAAGGCTTTTCCCTGGTGTGAATCCTGCGATGCTGAGTAAGGGATGAGCAGTAACTGAAGGCCTTTCCACATTCACTGCATTTGTAAGGTTTCTCTCCAGTATGAATTTTCAGATGTTGAGCCAGGGATGACCAGTAACTAAAAGATTTTCCACATTCAGCACAGTCGTAAGGTTTCTCCCCAGTATGAGTTTTCTGATGTTGAGTGAGATTTGAGTGCTGACTGAAGGCTTTCCCACATTCATTGCATTCATACGGTTTTTCACCAGTATGGATCATATGATGACGGATAAATGTTGAGGGCCCGTTGAAGGCCTTCCCACATTCGTTACATTTATAGGTTTTCTCTCCAGTATGAATTTTTTGATGTTGAGTAAGGTGAGTGCTCCTGGTGAAGGTTTTATCACATTCAACACATTTAAAAGGCTTTTCTCCTGTATGAATTTTCTGATGTTCCATAAAGTGGCCTCTCTGGCTAAAGGCTTTTCCACATTCATTACAAGTATATGGTTTCTCACCGGTATGAATTCTTTGATGCTGTACAAGATGGGTCCTCTGACTAAAGGCTTTTCCACATTCATCACATTTATAGGGTTTTTCTCCAGTGTGAATTCTTTGATGTTGAGCAAGAGACGGACCTTCAATGAAGCCTTTTCCACACTGATCACATTTATATGGTTTATCTCCAGTATGAATTCTTTGATGGTTTATAAGGTTTTCACTCCGGCTAAAGGCTTTCTCACATTCATTACATTTGTAGGGTTTTTCTCCAGTGTGTGTTCTCTGATGGCGAATAAGTGCTGAACAATAACTAAAAGCTTTCCCGCATTCATTGCACTTACAAGATTTCTCCTTTTTAACTGGTTTTAAGTTCTGTTTGATGTTGGTTTTAGTAACAGTCTCTTCTGAAGGTATTTCTTGTTGTGTTACTAGGTTTGAACTAACATTGATCCTTTTTTCAAAGTCATGATTTACATGGTCTCTCTCCGAAGTGGGTATTGTTTGCTCAGTTATTTTTATATCCCTTGGCAACATTTCATTTGCCTGCCGTCTCTGTGGACTGCCCTTAGACACCCAGGACGGTGCGATGCCATCACTTTTGTGTTTTTCCACTCCTGCCTCCGGAGATGGCGCTTCTTCACAAGTGTCTGGCTCTGGGACTGATATGTGGTTTGTGAGGCTTGTTTCCCAGTCTGAAAGAAAAAATAATGCCAGTATTCTCTGAATAGAACAACAAAAACCCAAAGGAAAAACTGTTGTTCTGGGAGTAACCTAGTGAAATTAAACATAAAGCTCTCAGAAAGTTCTGAGGATTTTAAAAAATAGCCCTATGATTTGGGGAGAAATTTGGAAGGAGCAGAGGGGAATGATAAATAGAAATTAAAAACAGTAAGAAAACATTTCATTCAATTTCATAGGTCAGCTCTATGAATGAGTAAGGGAACTCCAGGTAAAAAAACTGCACTTAGAAGTGGCACGGAGGTCCTGGTTGGTGGCACAGTGGATAAAGCGTTGGCCTGCAAATCCAAAGATCGTTGGTTCGATTCCCAGCCAGGGCACATAACCAGGTCTCCAGCCAGGTCTCCAGCCAGGTCCTTAGCTGGAGGCAGGTGAGAGGCAACCATACACTGATATTTCTCTCCCTCTCTTTCTCCCTCTCTACCCCTCTCTAAAACTAGTAAGAAAAATCTTTTAAAAAATAAGTAAATAAAAACATATAAGTGGCACTGAGATGGCTACGAGATGACACATGTGGCCTGAGAGGCAGCAGTCTGCGGTGAGGTTTCTCAGCAAACACCTGAGAACTGATTTCAAGACAGAACCAACAAGAAAGACATGGCTATGGCTGCCTGGTTTTTAGCCTGGAATGCTGATATAAGTCATATCACTGCTAAAAATGGGAAAGTTGTAAACGTTAGAGGAAATAACTTACAGGAAGATTTAGGAACAAAAATGGAAACCATAGTGGTGTTAGTGGGGATGGAAGATGTCAAAAGCAGCAGAATAACCAAGATCGTCAAATATAGGTTAGGGAATATCATCCTAAAAAGAGAAAGGAAAAGAACAGCTGAAGCCATGGGAATGTCTGTGAGAAAAGAACAGAGGTGAGTGCATAGGGTAATGGGATGAATAAAATATACTAATGAAAAAAGGCAGTTTACCAACAAAGAAAACATCAGAAGAAACGATAAAAGTACACAATCAGGAAGCTGGCTTACACTGATAGACGTTTTACTCTGAGAGCGTTTCTCTTGTCCCAAGAAAAGAAGGGTGATAAGTAAATGAAGAGGGGTAGCCGATGCCGGCAGATTCAGTAAAGAAAAAAGTCTGTACTTCAAAGCTGATAACAGGAGCGGAACACCAACTCCCCAGAACCCTGAGCCCCTGAGCTGCCAGCCCACTCGCTATCACCGCCGTCCCTGTGGGCTGCCGCCTCCTGCCACAGCCAGTACATTGGGGGCCGAGAGCCAGCGCCCGAGTGGCCTCAGACCACAGCGCAGCTCCAACAGGGTCAGAAGGTCTAAGCAACACAACTGGGAACAGCCAATGGTTTAACGTAAGAAATGAATGTGTTTCAGCAAGAGCAATAATACTAAGGAAGATCTATTTGTACAGCAGATGGCCACAGAGAAGACCTCCAACTATCACTGCACAGTGGAGGCCCTGGCATCTGAGGCTCTCAAAGGAGAGAAGGTGGAGGAAGCAGCTGACCTCTGTCCCTTGCTGGAATTCCAGTTGAAGATAATGAACATGCAACAGACTGTGACCTATGTCATTCACTCTGTCATGTCATCCTCACACTAAGCAACGGTTACCACAGTAGCAGGGATGGGCAAAGAACGAAGGTCTGGAGAAAGTCCCAGAGGCCAGAAAGAACAGCACCATAGAGAACACAAAACAATTCCCATTGTACCACCCGGAAAGCTGGTGGGCAGTGGCCAGTGTTCAAGCACCTATGTGCAGAGACAACCCGCTGCAAAAGAACTGCGGACCAGTGGGAGAGAAGACACGTGAGCAGATGGTCACAACCCCACATGGGCCAGGTCACAAGACAGCCTGGAGAAAATGTCAAGAAAGCGGATAAGGAAAATGATGTGGACAGGGCCTGGGACCAGTGCCCACCTCAGCATAGGTACCATCTCAACTTCTGCTGCCTGTACACACGCCTGCATAGCTGTATGTCACACGGCAGAGATGGAAGCAACCGAGTCACCAGCCAAGAATTACGTGTGCTCCCAGTGCTGAGGACGGCAGGGCCAGGGCCTGTGCCACCAGGACTGTCAGCACCGGGTCACATTCCAGCAACAAAAAGTAAACAAGACACTAGAACTAAACAGTTTAAGTGACCATCTTCTGCCCAGTGACTAGATCACTGTAACTGTCTATATTATCTATGCAACACAGTGGTAGTATCATTTTTACCTAAATAAGTGTGTTTGGTAATGACTAAAGCATTTTTTAAAGCCTTATTTCAATACCTTTTAAGTATTTTAACGTTGTTCTCTATCTGCTCAGTTGGGATTTTTAAACATTCATTTTTTCCCCCTGGCTTGTGGCACAGTGGCTAAGCGCCGTCCTGGGAACCCAAAGGTCACTGGTTCGATTCCCAGCCAGGGCGCATAACCAGGTTGCAAGCCAGGTCTCCAGCCAGGCCCATAGCTAGCGGCAGGTGAAAGGCAACCATACCTTTCTCTCTCTGCCTTGCTCCCATCCCCTCTCTCTGAAAATAATTTAAAAAATCTTAAAAACAAAAAAATAAAAATTTTTTAAAAACTCATTTTTAATAAAAAACTTAGCTCATTTTTTAAAATCGGTAACTAAGCAAAAATTAATAAAGCCTGTATTTTAAAAAATATTAGTTTTCTAAATTAATGTTTCATGACACCATGTTCCAAAAGGTTACAAGGTGCAGTGTGAAAAAGGATTCATGGCTGGCGGATGAGAAGTGTTATATTGCATGCAACCATGCTGGAAATTCATAGTGCCCAATTGTGTATTTTAAAAATCTAAGTGGTTCTCCACTAGTTATCTTGCTAAAATTTAAGCTAATCCAGCACTTCCCAAATTTGAAGATAGCACACTTTTAATTTCTCCATTAAAAAAAAAAAAAAAGAAAAAGAAAATCACCCCTACCTCATTTACTCTGGAGTGTTCTTCCTCACCTCGAGTGATTAAGGTCATACATTTTTCCAGGATTTGGACTTTGAAGAGATCTCTCTGTGCCGTTTGGGAGTTAATGCTTTATAAGAAACATTTATAATTTCAAGGATAGTTTGGTAAAAAGTCTGGTAAACTGATAGAGATTAAAAAAGGTATGTAATCACTTTTGCAGAGCCCCATTGGGAAAGCAAGGAGGCTGACTGGATGGTAACCAAAGTACTAGTGTGATGTGAAAATGCTTAGAAACTTAAGACCACCTGCTTCTGTTGGAAGGTACTCATCATAGAGCCTGTAGACCCAAGAAGAGAACTCTAAGTGCTGCAAAGTGAGGTGATAATTATGAGCTAAGGTTCTCAAAGAAGGTAGAAAAAAATGGAATCCAGAGTCCAGGTGAAAAGGTTGCCTTTACAAAAAGGCAAGTAGGTACCTTCTCTGAAAGGAACATGAAAGCCGAATGTGTCAAGACAGCTGGTGTTTTGACAACATAAGAGAGTCCAGATGGCATCCCACTGCTCCACAAGCAGCAGGCACATCCACATTTCAGACCGGACGTCCTTTCATCAGGCTGGTGGTCCGATGAGGGTCAGTGACCCTCATCTCCGGGACCCATGACTTACCTCCAGGGCCTCCCACTGGAACGGCTGGCTCCATGGTCCATGGCTCCGTCCCTTGCTCTAACTGGGAAATCACATCAGGTTTGGAAACTTGGAGTCCTGTTCATGGGGAAGAAAGAAAAAATGGTACCTGTTTGCAGTACGGGAAAGAGCCCTATCAGAAGCCAGTATCGCCTCTTTGTCTGTAGAGGGAAGGATACGTAGGACCGATGGGAATGAACAGCTCCAATGTTACAATGACACGGTGTACTTTGGGAACCAATCAGGGTTCAGAAAAATTACTAATATGTCCTACTTGCTAAGAGAGAGAAACTTTTTCAAAGCTGTTCAATGTTTAGGAATCTTTGGTTCCTTAACTACAAAGCAAAGCTCCCTAAGCATGAGAGAACCCTTTTCCTGTTTTGTACCCCCATATAGTAACTCAGAGAAGTCATCATACCTATAGAAACCAGGTGTGTATAATTTTCCAGTGTCACATCCCTGAATAAATCTCTCTGTACAGGATCCAGCTGCTTCCATTCTTCCTGGGTAAAGTCCACTACCACATCCTTGAAGGTCACTGCTTCCTGAAATACCAAACACATTCCTGCTCAGCCAGAAAGCACACCTAGGAAAGGGTGTCAGCAATACTGACAGAGTAAGGCAAGCCATGGGCTAACCAAAAAATGATTCTGGTGTTCCCTCCTTTGTAAACTGAATATAAAAACAGAATCTGATGGACAGGATTACTGTAAGAAGTAAATAAATGTTCTACATGAAGTGTCTGATTTGGGGTCTGGCATAGAACAGCTGCTCAGTGTGGGCCCTTGTTATTGTTCATCATTATCATCTCTGTGCTCTAAGATCTATCAAGCATTATTAGTAAACCTAGTAACACCAATCATATGTTTTACTACCCACAATATGCAAAAATAACCAACAAACTTTTTAAAAGAATTTGAAGACTTGCTTTAACACATTTCAAAATACACCAAGAGATATACCAAAATATACCGAATGAAAAATATAAATTAAAATATGAGTGGCGTAGCCTTCACCAGGTAGTGCAGCTGGTTAGAGTGTGATCAGATGTACCTTGAACAAGTTCTAAGAACTAATGATTAGTCACCGATTGGTGACATCATTGTGTGCCTGGAGCACCAGGGCAGGATGTACTGGAAGTTAGCAGTGTTTCAACTACACATGCCTATTTTCTGATGCACAGAAGTGCCTAGTTTGGAGTCTGCACCGAACATGATCAGCTCCCTTTCAGATCTGCAGACTCCAAGACGCCGGGAGGCTTTCCTGGGTAAAGACAACTTCTCACAGGTCTTCCGGGATCACAGCTAGAGAGAAATGGAGGGTCTGGAAGACCGTACCTGATTTCCGTGCTTTCCACTTAGGCACATCTTTCCTTCTGATCCTGCTGTCGATCCTTTGTAACGTTAGCCCTGAGTTCAGCTGCCTGGCTGTGTGAGTCATTCTAGCAAACGCTTGAATAAAATAGTGGCCGCAGGCCCACGAAACAGTCCTCCAGTAAGGCTACCCTAGTTCAGTCCCATCAAAGCTCAGATTTCAAAGACAACCTTCAAAAGAATCACCCTGTGGCCAAGATGAGATTAACAAGGGTTGGATTTACCCTCCTGCATATTTCTGACAATATATACTGAGCAGCAGTTTCTTAGACACTGAATTTGGGCTGACGAAGAACAGTGGAAATCGATGAGGTGAGGCCTACAGTTGCTCTGGTTTATGGGCTTGTGAGGCCCCAAGCAGCGGTGCAGGGAATGGGAGCCCAGGAGCCACCCAGCAGACTCTCTGAACTGAATGGATAATACTGAGTCTGGTGAAATCAGGGTGCTAGAATTCAGCAGAGACAGCTACACAGAAAGGAAACAAGGAGAACTGAAGCCGAGTGCCAGTCAGCACATGAGTGTGATGAGGCTGTCGGAGGCAGGTAAAGACTCATCCAAAAGGATTTCAGGGAGCAGTACTGGAGTTCCAAAAGGGCTGGAAAGAGACGGAGCAAATGTGTCACAAGCGGTTTGCAAAGTCTCTTGTACTACTGGCATTTTGGCCAAACAGTTCTTTGCTGTGGGGCTGTTGTCTGCATCGGATGATGTTTACCCCTACGCTCTTCCCACTGGAAGCCAACAGTGGGAGAGAGCCAACCTACTCAAAATATCCAGATCAATTAAGTTACTGGTGAACATGAAAAATGTGTCTTTTATATTTTAAGTGGACTTTGTGATCAACCCAATACCAAAATGAAACACAAGGGAAAAGAATTTTAAGAGCATCAGGGAGCTATGAGACTGCAAGGGGCTCAATATACGTGTACTTGGCATCCTTGGACCAGAAAGAGAGGGAGGAGCAGAAAAAATATCGAAGGACTAATAGCTCATTGTTTTTGAAACTTGATGAAAATTATAAACCCACAGACTAAAAGGAAGTATCCTGAGATGGCCAATAGACAAGTAAAAAGATACTCAAAGTCCCTAATTGTCACAGAGATGCAAATTAAAACTACAATGAGATACCACCTCACACCCGTCAGAATGGCCATCATCAATAACTCAACAAGTGCTGGCGAGGATGTGGAGAAAAGGGAACCCTGGTCCACTGCTGGTGGGAATGCAGACTGGTACAACCCCTGTAGAAAGTAGTCTGAAGTTACCTCAAAAAATTAAAAATGGCTGGTGGCACAGTGGATAAGACACCGGCCTGCAAACCCAAAGGTCCCTGGTTTGATTCCCAGCCAGGGCACATAACCAGGTTGCAAGCCAGGTCTCCAGCCAGGTCCGTAGCTGGAGGCAGGTGAAAGGCAGGCGGATGTCTCTTTCCCTCTCTGCCTCTCTCCCTTTCCCTCTCGCTAAAAATAACAAATAAAATCTTAAAAAAATAAGTGAAAGAAAGGAAGAAAGAACATATTGCAGCGTTATTTATGATCACCAAGACAGGGAAGCAGCCCAAGTGTCCATCAGTTGACAAGGCGCTAAAACCACTATAGGACATTTACACAATGGAATAGTACTTGGTCATAAGGAAAGATAATTTTACCCTTTGCGACAGCATGGATGGACCTGGAGGACATTAAGCTAAGTTTCACTTAGCCAGTAAGAGAAAGAAAAATACCATATAGTTTCACTTATATGTGGAATCTAACGAGCAAACTGAACTAACAGGCAAAACAGACTCACAGATGGAGAGAGGATGGTAACTCTGGGGTGGGGTTATGGGGTAGAGGGATGAAGCCGGAAACAAAGGACTCATACACATGGACAACAGTGTGGTGATTGCTAGGGGAGGGAGTTGAAGGGTAATGGAAAAAATACAATAAAAAAATTAAAAAAGGAGTATCTTGATCACAGGACAGCTTAGATTAATTATACCCTATGGAACAACTGTTAATTCTTTTTGTCTTAAGTTCACATTCAGTTATTGGTTTGTCCTCAAACAGTAAGTAGTATGTCACTTTCCTCCTCAAAACCACTGAATGGTTCACAAATGGTCTACTGAACAGAGCCTTCACCTTCTCATGTAGACATTCAAGACCTTTTATATTCTGATCTTCAACCATTTGTGTATCATTTGCCAAAATAAACCATCTCCTCCAAATTTTTCTGAATCTTGCATAACACCTGCTAATTGTTATCTGTTAACCTTTGGTCATAATCTTTTTGCATACCCAGAATTCACCCCAACCCTCCCATCTTCCTTGTCCAAATATCGAATCTTTGAGAGAGAGTGAAAATAAATCCCACATTCTTCAAGAAACTCTCCCTACCCTGCCCCCTGCAGATTACATTTTTTTTCTATTCTCTCTTTTCCACGGTACTCATTTCACCTTTTTAATATTTACCTGTCACACTGCAGCATGGCAAGAAAACTAAGCAAGACCTAAGAGGGGAATGCATTAGTTAAGCCAGAGAGGCAGAAGTAAGAATGTCAGATGGGAGCCCAGAATGAAATGCCAACACGGATTTTTTTGATAAATATACCCCACAGCAAAAAGAATAATAATCCCACTCTCAGGGCTGAAATGGCATTTCAAGAAATCCCAACTTACCTGGAAGCTGGCTGATGGGAGCAGAGTATGTCCCCCTTGGAGAAGGGCAGATACTGGAGACGACAGATCTAGGGAGGAAGCAGAAATCACGGTGAGTCCTGTTCAACAAAGCTGCTCCCAGCAATCCATAAGATCCACTTATTTTTTTCTATTTGAGAACAACAGGCACTACACTGTTGCCTGTTGCCATTTCCTTTAATTCACAGAATCCAAAACAGAACCAAGATAACTGCTGACTAGGGTCCTAATAGTCTTATTGTAGGTTCAAAAGGTAAATCTTTGCATTAAGATTCACAAATTTTGTCTCTAGATACTTACATGGATCATACAGCTCAATCTATGTTCCTATTGAGGAAAAATATTTCTGCTGCCTCCTTTGATACATAGAAAATATGAATAATCAGACTATTTTCCAGAAGTCTTCATAGGCCTTTGGAAACTTTGCTATTAGTCCAAATTAAATATCACAATGATATACATTACTTATGCTACCTACAAGAATATCTAAAATTAAATGAGATATGGTCAATGCAACTGCTGGCAAGAATATAGAGAAATATAATGGGTTATATTTGAACAGTCATACATCAATAAATTGGAAAACCTAGAAAGAATGGATAAATTCCTAAAAACATACAACCTACTGAGAATGGATCATGAAGAAACAGAAAATATTAACGGACTAATAAGGAGTAAGGAGACTGAATCAGTAGTCAAAACCTTCCAACAAAGACAAACCCTGGGCCAGATGGTTTCCCTGGTGAACTCTACAAAACACTATAAAAATTAACACCAATCATTTTCAAGCTCTTCCAAAAAACCAAAGAGGAGGGAATGCTTCCATGATCACTGTACAAAGCCAGCATTACCAAAGCCAAGTAAGAACACTAACAAGGATAGAAAACTACATGGCTAAAGGAACCATGGACATGGACAACAGGTGGGATTGACTTTGGGGGGAAAGGGTGGGTGGGGAGGGGGACAGAGGGGATCAAAAAAGGGATGGATGTAATACAACAACAATAAAACTAAAAAAAAAAAAAAAAAAGGAAACTACATGGCCAATATCCCTGATGAACACAGATGCAAAAAAATCCTCAACAAAATATTAGCAAGCTGAATTCAACAGCACATTAAATGAATCATACATCATGATCAAGTAGGGTTCATTCTTGGGATGCAAAGATGGTTCAACACACCCAAATTAATGACTGTAAAACATCACATTAACAAAATGAAAGATTAAATTCATGTGACCATCTCAATAGATATAGAAAAAGCATTTGATAAAGTTCAACATTCTTTCACTATAAAAATTCTTAACACATTGGTGTAGAAGGAATGTACCTCAGCATCTGAAACCATATATGGCAAGCCCACAGCTACTATACTCAATGATGAAAGGTTGGAAGCTTTTCCTATAGGATCAGAATCAAGAGGAAGTTATCACTCTCACCACCTATTCACCATGGTACTGGAATTCCCAGCCAGAGCAGTTAGGCAAGAAAGATGAATAAACGGCATCTCAATTAGAAGGGAAGGAGTATAGTTGTCTCTGGTTGCAGATGATTATATAGAAAATCCTAAGGACTCCACCCAAAAGTAAATTTAAGAGCTAAAGTAACAAATTCAGTAAAGATGCAGAATACCACAGAGAGAAATCAGTGGTAGTTCTATATACTAACAAGGAAATATCTCCAAAATAAATTAAACAATCCCATTTAGAATAGCATCAAAAACAATAAAGTACTTAGGGATAAATTTAACCAAGGAGGTGAAAGATTTGTACACTGAAAACTTTATGACAATGATAAAGGAATTGAGGAGACAAATAAATTTAAAGAGATCCTGTACTCATGAATCACAATGTATATTAAAATGTCCACACTACTCAAAGCTATCAATTGATTCAGTATAATCCCTATCAAAATTCCAATGGCATTTTTCACAAATAGAAAAAAAAATCCTCAAATTCATATAGAATCTTAAAAGACCACAAAATATTACAGCAATCCTGAGAAAAAAATCAAAGGCATCACACTTTCTGATTTCAAATACATTACCATACTATCCTAATCAAAACAATATGGGACTATTATAAAAATAGAGACAGACTCAAGAGTCCAGAAATTAACCCTCTTAACTATGGACTACTAATATTTAACAAGAGAGCCAAAGATAACCAATGGGTAAGGACAGTTTCTTCAATAAATTGTGTTGGGAAGACTGAATAATCACATGCAGAATAATGAAATTACACCCCTATTTTCTTTATACCAGTCATGAAAATTGACTTGAAATGAATCAAAGACTTAAACAAGACCTAAAACTGTTAAACTCCTAAAAGAAAACCTAGAGAAAAAGTTCCTTGACATTTCTCTTTGCAATAATTTTATTTTTTGATATGACACAAAAAAGCACAAGCAACAAAGGCAAAATCAACCAGCGTGTCTACATCAAACTGAAAGCTGCAGCACAACAAAGGAAACCATAAACAAAATGAAAAGGCAAGGTATGGGAGAAAATATTTGCAAATCATATAACTGATAAAGGGTTAATATCCAAAATATATCAGGGACTCAACAACTACAACTCAACAAATAATCTGCTTTAAAAATGTACAGAGTGCCTGAACAGTCATTTTTCCAAAAAGACACAGTGGCCAACAGGTATATGAAAAGGTAATCAACATCACTAATCAGGAAAATGCAAATTAAAACCACAATGAGATACCAACTCAGACCTACGAGAACGAGTATTATCAAAAAGATGATATAACTATTCGGTGAGGATGTGGAGAAAAAGGAACATATATTGTTGGTGTAAATGTAAAATGGTATACCAATATATGTAAATACCACTTTTTCTTAATTCACCGATCCACTGATGGACATTTAAGTCGCTTCAGTGTCTCGGTTATTGTAAATAATACTGCAATGAAAGGGGGATGCAGCTATCTTTCTGAGATTTTGGGTAAACACCCAGAAATGGGATTGTTAGATCCGATGGTAATTATATTTTTAATTTCTTGAGGAACCTCTATATTGTTCTCTATGGTGGGAATACCTATTTACATTCATACCAACAGTGGGAATATGTGTATGTATGTATATGTACGCACACAAAATAGAATATTTCAGACATAACAGAAGGAAATCCTGTCATTTGTGACATTGATGGACCTTGAAGGCATTATGTTAAGTGAAATAAGAAAGACAAATACTGCAAGGCCTCACATGTGGAATCTATAAAAGCTGAACACAGGGAAACAAAGAGTAGAATGGTGGTTTCCAGGGGCCAGGGTAGAGGCATGCAGAAGGCAGATGTTGATCAAAGGATACAAACTTCCAGTTACCAATTAGCTCTGGGGATCTAACATACAGCATGGTGACTTTAGTTAACAACACTACATCTTAAACTTAAAAGTTGCTAAGAGAGTTAAATCAAATTTTCTGACCACACAAACTCACAGAAGGCAAATGCATGAGGTGATGTGTTAACTAACCTTACTGTAATAATTTTGCAATAGACAGGTGTATTAAATCATCCCATTGAACTACTTAAATTTACAGAATATTACAGGTCAATTATATCTCAGTCAAGCCAGAAAAAAAATTTTCTCAGAAATATTTTGTAGTTTTCAGCGTATGAATCTTTAACGTTTTCGTTGGATATGTTCCTATTTCATATTTTGGGTGCCATTATAAATGAAACTATGTTGATTTCCAATCGTTCATTAGTAATGACAACTGATTTTTAATTAGACATTTGTGTGTGAGATAACTGTAGAAGATACAGTTCTAAGAAACAAAACATTCTTTGTATGCTTTAAAAAACAAAGAATTGGGCCCTGGCTGGTGGAACAGTGGAAAAAGCCAGCCTTCAAATCCAAAGGTCACTGGTTCAATTCCCAGCCAAGGCATATCACCAGGTTGCAAGCCAGGTCCCCAGGCAAATCTGTAGCTGGAGGCAGGTGAAAGGCAACCATACATTGATGTCTCTCTCCTTTCCCCTCTCTCTGAAAATAATAAACAAAGTCTTAAAAAATAAAGAATACAGGGAAAAAGGACTAGATAGCAATAGGTTAAACCAAACCTAACTTCATGGCCATACCTAAAGAATGCAAAGACAGTGATGATGCAAAGGAAAGCCTAAAGGGCCACGTCACAGAGTTCTTCCCTTACCCTGATCTGTTCAATGACATGTAGAAATACAAGGAATACTCATTAAATATGCTAGTTACATACCTAAAGCTGGAAAAGACAATTAAGTCCATGAATAACTAAATTAAGTATTCTGACAAGCTGGAAGTCTTGGCCAAAATATTGAACAATCATAAATGCGAAGTTCTGACATTAAGGATAAAAAAAACCAATTCTATTACACAAAGATGGCAACAATCCAGTTCACTGCTATTTATACTTTAAAAAAAAGATCTAGGTATACAAAGGGCCCAGAGGCATATGAAAGAATGCTAAACATCACTAGTCATCAGAGAGATGCAAATTAAAACCGCAATAAGATACCACCTCACACCTGTCAGAATGGCAATCATCAGCAAATCAACAAACAACAAGTGTTGGCCAGGATGCAGGGCAAAGGGAACCCTCATACACTGTTGATAGGAATGTAGGCTGGTGCAGCCACTGTGGAAATAGTATGGGGTTTCCTTAAAAAACTAAAAATGGAACTGCCTTTTGATCCAGCAATTCCAATACTTGGACTATACCCAAAGAATCCTGAAACACCAATTCATAAGAACCTATGCACACCTATGTTCATAGCGGCACTATTTACAATAGCCAAGTGCTGGAAACAGCCTAAGTGCCCATCCGTGGATGATTGGATCAAAAAACTTTGGTACATTTACACAATGGAATTCTATATGGCAGAAAGAAAGAAGGAACTTGTACCCTTTGCAACAACATGGATGGAACTGGAGAGTATTTTGCTTGGTGAAATAAGCCAGCCAGTGAAGGACAAATATCATGTGATCTCACCCATTACGGGACAATAATGAGGAAAACTAACAACAAGCAAAACAGAACCAAGTATATGAATACAAGGAATAGGCCTTCAGTGGTCGGGGGGAACGGGGTTGGGGGGAGGGGAGGCAGAGGCAAAGAAGGGGAGCAGCTTAGACAAGAACCTAGTATAAAGGAACCATGGACATGGACAACAGGGGGGATTGACTTTGGGGGGAATGGGTGGGTGGGGAGGGAGACAGAGGGGAGCTAAAAGGGGATGGATGTAATACAACAACAATAAAATTAAAAAAGAAAAAGAAAAGAAAAGATCTAGGATTTACTGCCTAATATCGCTAATTTTTTTAAGAGAAAATATGATCTAATACTAAACAGAAGTATAATCCAAATTCAAAAGTAACAGTACATCATACTGTTTTAAAAATCTTTTTCAAAGCACAGCCACTCAACCATGTTTCATTTTTGAGAAGCAACGCTGTCACGCAGTAACCAGTGTCCAGGGACGAGGTCTCCATATACCCCATGAACACGCATCACAGAAACCAAGGCTGTTTTGCCTAGAATTCGTGAACAGGAGTTGTAACCGCTGACCGGACATCTCTGAGGGCAGCAGTGTGAGCAGGAACAGTTTCGTGCTTCGGAGGACTAAGAACTGAGGTCAACACAGAAGTTAAAGAACAGGCACTTCTGCCCAATCTAAGGAACTAGAAAGAGTCACTAGGGAAAAGTCTGCTCACAAAATGGAGTTTAACGCCACACTTGTCCCCGCACAGGCGCAGCGCACCGCCGTCTCCCGGGTTCTTGCACGGAAGGGAAGATAACCGACAATTTTTCTGACCGCAAGGTCACCGTTGGGCTTTTAGAAAATGGACGTCACGGGAGGGTCGCAACCTGCTGACCCACCGCGCCTCCTCGTTCCAGGG
Source organism: Noctilio leporinus (assembly GCA_004026585.1). Lineage (NCBI taxonomy): Eukaryota > Metazoa > Chordata > Mammalia > Chiroptera > Noctilionidae > Noctilio > Noctilio leporinus. The sequence continues at coordinate 68,563 of PVIW01007618.1, forward strand.
AGTCACTCGCCCCCCCAGCCTCCCCCGCGGTGCCGTTCGCTCCCTTTTCTGGACCTTTAACGGCGCGGTGTCCTCCTCCCCCGCCCCCTGTCAAGCGTCTGGTCTTCCAGTTGCGACTGACCTTCCGCCTCCGTCACGGCGCTCGCCCTGCTCGCCTCGCTCTCGTCCATCTCAGGAGCTCATCCCCGTCCTCCGCAGCCGGTCTCCAGCGGCCCCCAGGCGGCGCCCGTAAGCAGGGGCCCGGAGCCTCCCGCAGGCCGAGGGTGGCCGGCCTGCAACGCAGGGGCCGGGTCAGCAGGCGCCGCGGCGGAACCGGACCCGGGCGGCCCGGGCGCTCGCGTTCGCGCTCGGCCCGGACTAAGAAACCCGCGTCGCCCGAGACGCGGGCCCGAGGCGCCCCGGCCGGCCGGTCGGCGCCGCACCCGCCCGCGGGCTGGGCCGGGACGCACACCTGTTGCGGGGGCGGAAAGCTGGCGGGCGGGCGGGGCCCGGCTCGCGCCCGTCCTCCGAGTGGAACAAAAGAACAAAGCCGCCCGCGGGTTCGGGGCGGAACCGCCGCGCTGGGAGCGGCGAGGGGGCCCCCTTCACGGCTCCCCCTCTCCCGCCCGCGGAGGCCGTCGCAGCCGGACAAGGAGGGTGACGTCACGAGACCGGCGGGCTGCTGGTTGCCATGGTAATACCTGGGCTTCCAGCCACAGCGCTCCTCAAGCTCCGACCGTGTGCCCGGAAGCGCCGGGACGATCCCCAAACCCGTGGAAAACAGCCAGCGCCGCTGGATCTCCCCCGCGCCAAGTTGCTTCCCGCCCACGGCGGCTTCAGCGGCCACTTCCGGTGGCGAGCGGAGAGCCCGCCCCCGCCCGCCGGGGCGTGCCCGCTCGGCTGGGCCGCAGAACTACGATTCCCAGAATGCCTCACGCGCCGAGCCGCTTCCCAGAGGCCCCGGCCTGCGGGGGAGAGTGTCCCGCCGGCCCTTCGACCAGCCCGCAGGCTGCGGGGTCCTGAAGCCCTGGGTGGAGGTGGCCGCGGCGGAACCGGCTCTGCAGGTCGGGCGACCGCGTGCGTCGTTAGAAATGCACCTTTCACACGGAGCTGCGGATGAGCCCAGAGTAGTCTCCCGTGTGTCCTCGGCAGGAAGGAATCTAACAGAGTCCGTGGGTTTTTGTATTTTTTAATGGGTGGCCTACGCATGTTGCTGTGGTTGTGTACGTCCCCAGCGTCTGGGCAGGGGCTGAGATCAAGCCCTCAGTCTGTTAGTTGACAAACGTAACTTGGAAACCCTAATACTGACTATATGAAAACAAAGTTGCAGTCAAAACAAAGAGAATGATATCTAGAACTCTCTTTAGAGCAGATTTCTGGAAAGATCTGTAGGAACTGGAAAAATTAAAGAAGCAATTCGGTATTCTCAGTGGATTGCAAGAAAACATGGCCTAACTGAAATACAAAGTGTAAGAGTACACGTTGAAATAAAAAGATATTAAATGAAAAAGGATAAAACGGTACAGCAAACACATTTAAAACGCACCAACAAAGTTATACTAGAGAAGAATTGAACTGAGGCTGTGGCAAAGTGAATCAGTCACGTACAGGATATTCTTTTAAAGTTCCTTCATGATGCAGAAGAAGGTGGATGGATAAAGTACGGGAAGAGAAGCCAGCATGTGGATAATCGGCCATCAGGGAGGCCAGAACACATGAAATCAGCTATTATTTAACACTCTGTGCCAGGCGGTGTTTTAGTGCATTACATCTATTTAAGTCTTGAAATAATCCAGTGAAGTTATTTTTGTATTAGTGTTCCTACTCTACAACAAAAGAAACTGGGGCACAGATAACTTGAATAATCTGCCCCAGGTCACCTAGCCAGGAA
>PVIW01007619.1:0-61198 GCA_004026585.1 Noctilio leporinus
ATATAGGCAGTAAACTTTCAGATATCCTACACAAAAATATGTTTACTGATACTTCACCAAGGGCAAAGGAAATCAAAGAACGAATCAACAAATGGGACTATATCAAATTGAAAAGTTTCTGTTCAGCTAAAGAAAATATCAGCAAAATTCAAAGGGAACCAACTGTATGGGAAAACATAATTGCCAATGATACCTCAGAAAAGGGTCTGATCTCCAAAATCTATAAAGAACTAATGCGACTCAACACCAGGGAGACAGACAGCCCAATTAAAAAATGGGCAAAGGACCTGAACAGACAACTCACTGAGGAAGATATACAAAGGGCCCAGAGGCATATGAAAGAATGCTCAACATCGCTAGTCATCAGAGAGATGCAAATTAAAACCACAATGAGATACCACCTCACACCTGTCAGAATGGCAATCATCAGCAAGTCAACAGACAACAAGTGTTGGCGAGTATGCGGGGCAAAGGGAACCCTCATCCACTGTTGGTGGGAATGCAGGCTGGTGCAGCCACTGTGGAAAACAGTATGGGGTTTCCTTAAAAAACTAAAAATGGAACTGCCTTTTGATCCACAAACCTAGACCCCCTGAGGATTTAGTAGGCTAACAATGGTAGGAAAAGTAGCAATTTATTGATGTGGTACATTCCAAATATAGTTGATGCTTCCTTAAACTGTTTCAGAAACCTCAAACTGGGTACATTCTTGTAAATGATTGTAGTGGCTCCCTCTCAGCCATCAGGATTACCAGATTTGGGCTACGATTTGCCTTCTGAATCACAGATTAGAAACCCACAAAGATCCTCTGCAAAGTATCACATCTTCTGGAGCCAATCATTCTGCAAGGCTCAGGTTTGAGGCTCAGAGTAGGGAACAAAACTTGCCTTCTGGTAACTATATAACTTTAAACCCAAATTCAAACACAAATTAATGCTGAAGGTCAAAGTGTCCTCACTGTGGCTTACATTCAGTTCCCAACCTTTGAATATAAAACTTGCTTCCATGTGCATTTCTTGCCTCTGCATTCATTTGGGTTTGACAAAGCTTTCTCACAAATTCAATGAGCACCAATGAGTTTTACCACACTCACTTTCCCTGACCACTTAAGGTTAATCATTTCCCAACTGATCCTGTCACAGTAGACTGTGCTACAGAAAAAGGTGCTCCTGCCAAGATCTCACAAGAGCACTCATATCAGATTCACCCATGGTCACCATCTACTTATATCAGGTTATATCATGCCACATTTTTTTTTTTTTTATATTGGGACTTAATTTTCTTTAATCAAGTTGGCACTTGATTTTTAGTACTGCCCATTTTGAACAGCAATGTTTTACATTTGAATTTCAAAGTCTTTTTGGAAATATAGTCAACTCTGTCAGGTGGATCTCAAAGTGGATGGAGCAGACTCACACTTCTGAGTGAAAGTACCATATATCCAACTGAACATGGCACGTGTGGTAGTAGAGCACACTTGGACTTTCAGTGAAGAGCATCATATGAATAATCTCAACTGCTGACATTTTTATTTATTTACTTAATGATTTTATTTATTATTTCCAGAGAGAGAGAGGGAGGATGAGAGGGAGGCAGAGAGGGAGAGAGACATCAATGTATGGTTGACTTTCACCTGCCTCCAGCTATGGACTTGGCTGAAGACCTGGCTTGCAGACATTTTTAAAAACCTAATTTTCATTTCAGTGGATTTAGGAGTGTTTGTGTGTGAGAAAAGTGTAAAATTACAATATAACAGATTTCTCAACTTTGTTATTATCATCGTTTGGAGTTAGATACTTCTTTTACGTGGGCAGCTGTCCTATTGACTTATAGGATATTTCTTGCAGGTATCCTGGCCTCTATAGGTTAGGTGCCAGTAGCAACACCCACAGCCTAAAATGTGACAACCAAAAATACCTCTAGACATTCCCAAATGTCCCTTGGGAGACAATTCATCCTGGTGGAGAGGCCCTACAATAGATGGCTTTGGTTTACTTTTCCCATGTGATTGGGGTAAACTAATGTTATTAATTGCTGGTTTGTTTTAGTCTTCTTTATATCCTGGTCACTAGGAGTAGATGTTAGTTTTTGTTTATTCCTTCATCACTGAGAGTGTCTATCCCAGTCCTTTTCATTGATGCTGATACCCAAATATTTCTGGCATTCTTCCTGGCAATGGTAGAATTGAACTCCCCATACTATTTGCAGTTAGTAGCAGATACAGGACATTTTTTTTTTTTTTTTTTTTTTTTGCTAATAAAACTTAAATTTATGAGCCACTACACAATTTATCACACACACTTGCTCTCCTTCTGTGATAGTAACCAAGAATATTGGTGTTTCTGAATGATTGCAATGAGGAGAGCCTTGCTGGCCTGGCTTACACGCAAGCATCAGTAAAAATAAAATTTTGATGATTTAGGCTGCTGAAATTTAAACTTTTTTGTAATCACAGCATATTTTAATCTATTCTGACACACACATGCTGGCTTTAGTTTTACATAGTTGGATCAGGCATCCATAAAGGTGGGTGGGTTCCTCTTAACCTTGGCAAAGCTGGAGGTCTGGATGAACTTCTGCCACGAAACAGCTGGAAGTTTCCTGCCCAGGTTTAACCCTGATTAATGAAAATTGGTTAACATGCCATAAGAATATTATAATAATTACCTGAAAAAGTGAGCTGAAGTTCACTTAAAATCAGATATAATATTATTAATAACTAATATTTATTGAGTAGTTTCTCTGTGCCAGTCACTGGACTATATACTTTGCATAAATCTACATAAATTATCTCCTTCATTCCTCATAAAAATTCTCTGAGCTAAATGTCTTATTAGCCCAATTTTAGAGCTAAGGAAACTAAAGAGGCCAAAGTTTTGCCACCCTAAAGCTGCCCTTCTGGGATATTAATTCTAAGCTGTTTGATAAGAAACAAGACTTAAGAGGGAGCCTTTGATCTTCCCCTTGTTCCTGCCTGAGAGATTCAGACAGAGAAACCTGCTTCAGGAAGGAGATGTTGGAATGTTGGCTTGCCTAATTTACATCAAGTGTGGCAAATACAGGGCTTCAGGCAGTAGCCTCTTAGCCACATACCCACTGTCTCCCATTGTTTCTGAGTTGCCTACAAGAATTTTTCCTGCTATGTATGACCTGCTTGCTCTTCCTTTAAATCATCTATTCTCAATTCTACAGTCTCTGCTTCCTTTTCCTTTGTTTTAAAATATCTTGTACACCCACTGTTGCCTCACTGTCTTTGGAATTTCCATACCCATAAGGATTCCCCTTGTGCATATGTTAAACTTGATTTTCTCCTGAAAGTCAGTTTTTGTACATTTAATAATTTCCCCAGCCTAAAAAATGAAAAAGAAAAAGATTGGAGGAAAGTGTTAATACTTTTTGCTCCCCACCCCCGTACACACACACACACACACAAAAGCATGAAGAAGTGACTCACTTGCCCTAGGTTAGATTCAACAATAATTTGGACTAGGATAATCTGATTTCAGAGCCTGTTTTTCCTAGAAAACAGGTTCCTGTACACATGCAGACATAACACACAAAGTTAGGGCTACATGCTCTCTAAAATGGTGACTTTGAGAAATGGTTCGAGAAGATAGTCATATATATGAAATTGTTACCAGACAGGAGACCTGCCCCTAGGCAGTCTCCCTAGGGCCAGCTAGTATTGTGTGGGTTCTTAGCTTCATGAAGGGAAGCTTTCACAGCATGAGTCCAGGGTATGAGGGTATGAGGGTATGAGGGTATGAGGATACATTTATTAAAACTGGGGGCAGCGAAATAGGAAGGAAGGCAGGAAGGAAGGAAGGAAAGAAGGAAGAAAGGAAGGAAGGAAGGAAAGGAAGGAAGGAAAAAAGGACAGAAGGAAGGAAGGAAGGAAAAAAGGAAGGAAGGAAAGAAGGAAGGAAGGAGGGAAGGAGGGAGAGAGGAAAGAAGGGCTTAAGATAGAAGCAGGAGAGCCTAAACTGGGCTATTTTGATCCTCTAAAGATTTTATAGGAAACAAATGAGCCGAGGTGGGGCTGCTTTGGCTCATTGGAAGGTTAGAGAAAAAGGGGCTTTGGGGACAGGTTAAGGGGATTATCCTGGGATAAACTGCTGCTGCCCATTTGCTCCCCTGGTTGCAAATCTTGTGGGGACCCTTAGAGTTTAGGAGATGTGGAAGAAGAAGAAGGAGAAAAGGAAGGCACATGTGTGCTCCCCAGAGAACATCACTTGCTGGGTCCTTTGTCTTGAGGTTTTTACACCTCTCTTGCAAGCTGGAATTTTAAGGGAGATCTCAGGGTAGTGTTTCAGCAGAATATTCATCAGTTCTCCAGGGGTGCTCCTTCAAGGTTGTGGTCTCTACTGATTGGTCATTGCCAGGGCAGGCAGTCATTAGTCATTGCAGCTGATTCTGGCATCACCCCCCTGGTTTTGCTACTTTTCTGGGCCTGAGGCTAAAACACAATTGAGGCCTACATGTTACCTCTAGGGAGATGACTTTCTATAGCCGGCTGTAAATTGCTCAGCCATTTTGTTCAGCTATCTGTCTTAGTTTCCCTATTCCACTTGTCATGCTTGCTAAAATGTCTCATTATGAAACAAAATCAGTTAAAACATGTCCCTTTTCCATGGGTTATTATAAACTGAGTTGATCAAGTCTACTCTATTTATGTGAATACATTTCTTTATTAGGTATTAAACTAGGTATGCAAGACAGTCCCATGTAAGATAGCTGTGTTGTACATCTAACATGCTAAGTGTTATAATTCTGGTTCCAGACCATAGAATCATTCTGCCACAGTTATGAAGCTTGATGTCTCCATCATATTATGTGCTATCTTTAAGACTTAAACACAGCCTTGGCCAGAATGATTCAGTTGGTTGGAGCATTGTCTCGCACACCAAACGGTTAGAGATTTGGTTCCTGATCAGAGCACATACCTAGATTGCAGGTTCAATCCCCAGTCATGGTGTGTATGGGAGGCAACCATTCTCACATCAATGGTTTTCTCTCTTCCTTCCTCTCTCTTCAAAGTCAATAAACATATTTTAAACAAAATTTAAAAAAGGACTTAAACCCAGTGAAGTAGCTAACCTCCAAATGTGGCCCCCAAGCACCCATGCCTCCTGGGTATTCATGTCCTTGTGCTGGTCCCTCTCACATCAAATATTACTCTCCTCATAAGGTGACCCAGTGGGCCCCCTACTCTACAGTTAAATGTACAGTTAACAAATAGACTAGATATAATTATTTGCCTCACAATTTTTTATTTCCTATAATTTACTCATTTGAGTTTCCTTATATTTTGAGATTCTCTTAGTTTTTATTTATGTTAAACTTGTTGGAGAGAAAATGAAGAAAAAGGAGAGAAAAGTTCAACTGTTGAAAAGCATGGAAACTCATTCATGTATTAATTCACAAATTACCAAAGCTTAGTTGTTTTAAACAACATAAATCATTTTACAGTACTCAATATAAAAAATCCTATAATGAAAAATGTTGGCAGAACTGCCTTCCTTAGCAGGTTCTAGGGGAGAATCAGAACTTTGCCTTTTCTAACTTTTGGAGGTCATCTGCATTCCTGGCCTCATGGTCCCTTTGTTACCTTCAAAGTGTGTCTTCACTGTCTGCTTCCATTATTACCTTTCCTTTTTCTGACTTTGATTTTTTCCCCCTCCTATAAGGTCCATTGTGATTGCATTGGGTCCACCTAGATAATCCAGGATAATCTCTTTATCTCAAAATCCCTAATTTAATCACATCTTCAAAGTCTCTTTTGCTGTATAAGGTAGTAAACAGATTCATAGGTTCTGGGGCTCAGGACATGGACATCTTTGGGCAGCCACTATTCTGTATATTACATTCACTTATAGTTTGATATATTCATTTATGCAATTTATTCAGCGCCCAACATTCATCAGTGAGTTTGGTGATGGGAATGTAAAGAGAAAGAAGACCTGACCAAATGTATACACAAAACAACATGCATAGACCTTAAAAATAGTACTGAGGGGAAAAAAAAATAGAATGACACCCACAGCACAATACCATTATACAAATCACAAGGGCACATAATACATATTCTATTTTTAATGTCTACTGTAATTAAAAATTTAAAATAAAATATTTAACAATACATGTTCTATTTGAATCCACATCAAACCCATTTTAATGGTTGTGTATAAAGGGGAAGAGAATGGAAACAGAGAAAGGAGTAGAGGGGAATGTGTATATATAACATAAGAAATGGAATTATGGGCCAAAGATAATATTCTGTTGTGAGCACATTAAATAATTCACTGAACTCTGTGCAATGGATAGCCAAAAGGAACGTACACAAAACACTTTTAAATGATGAACATAGGTTGAAGTAAACTATAATAGAGATGTTAACAAAGTCGGGAAAGTCATAACACAGAGGAGCACAGAACAGGCAGGAATATGTTGTAAAAACAGTGGTTTTTGATTTGGAATAATTTCTCCCAAGACAATCTCTGGGGATATTTTTGCTCATCATATCTTAGTGGGTGATGCTGCTGGCATTTAGTAAATTGAGAACGGGCATGCTATTCAGTATCTGATCATGTACAGTTAGTCACTATGACAAGGTTATCTGGCTGCGAATGTGATTAGTGCTGAGATTAAGAAACCCTGTCGGAGAATAACCAGAAATAATATTAAATATCCCTGAAATTATTGTGGTAGGTCAATAGATTCACTTTATAAACATTTGATTGTCTGGAGAATAAAACTACAATCAACTTCTTCATAAATTGCAGTTCCTGTGTCTCATGCTTGAGGTTACTGCTCACTGATATTTCTTTCCCTCAGCCTTTTTTATTTTTTTTCATGTTTATTAATCTTGCAGAGATAGGCAGAAAAAGAAAGAGAGAGAAACATTGATTAGTTGTCTCCCATATGTATATGTACCCCTACTGGGGATGGAACCCATAACCTAAGTATGGGACTTGACTGGCATCAAACCCACAACCTTTTGGTCTATAAACAAATCCCCAACCAACTAAGCCATGCTAGCCACGGTCCACTTAGCCTTTTTGATGATTCCATGAGCTTAAACAAATTTCAGATCATGATTGAGGTTAAAAAAATCAATCATCATTATTAATTCCATTAGTACCATTTTGATTATAAACTCACTCTCAAACAGGGAAGGGTGTTGATGTCTAACATTTTCATGGTGGCTTTGACCCTCCCAATCATTCTAAGTTTAAATATAATTGAATAATTTAAGAATCCAATAGTTCTATTCAGGGTTTCCCGTATTGTACAATAATTTAATCTTGCAGTAGAATTGTGTAGTAAATCGCATGAATATTAATAATATATGTATATAATGTATAATATCTATAACATGTACTAATAATTTCACCTAGTTAATGGAAATTAAAAATATAGATAAATTACTATACCTCTAAACTATTAATTTAGTCTGATAAAGACAAAGTTCTTTAACTGTGACTATTACTCTGCCAGCCTTTTCTTTTTTCCATTTCTTGTGATATAAAAGCATCTCAAACCTATACCGATAGTACTGTATGTCAATGACAGATACTCACAGATACTGATTAACCATGTATTTGACACAAACCTAGACATGTTCAGTAAAGAAAAAAATTCTACAACATCTTATTTTCAATACTCTTGTTCATTCTCAGGCACCTTTATATGCTGTAATCAAAAGAGAGTTGACTTTGGAGACAAAGATTCCTATATGACTATGAGCAATTATTTAAATTTAGTCTCATTAGCCCTGGCTGGTGTCTCAGTGGATAAGGCACCAGCCTGTGAACCCAAAGGCTGCTGGTTCAATTCCCCAGCCTGGGCACATACCCAGGTGGCAAGCCAGGTCTCCAGCCAGGTCCTTAGCTGGAGGCAGGTGAAAAGCAACCATACATTGATGCTTCGCTCCCTTTCTTTCTCCCTTCCTGCCCTTATCTCTAAAAATAATAAATAAAATGTTTAAATTTAGTCTCATTAGTTGTGACACTGTTATTATAAAATTTAATTAGAACATAAAATTAAGTGAAATAACATAGATGACACATAGCTGTTAACTCCCTTTTCTTGTTCAATTTCTGGATTAAGCCCCAAGAACATCAAAGCACGAATGGTTAATGCCTTGTACCTCAGGTCAATCCAAGACTAAACATATATATAGGTAAGAACACACTTTATTGCTTTTGTGAATACTTTTATGGTATATCCTCCTTTGATGACCAGCTTAAATTCCACTCCAGGTGAACAGAATCTCTTACCTCTTCTGAAATCCTTAATATTAATTTTTAGAAATACTTATTTTATGATAACCAGCACTGCCCTCAGCTCTTATTTTTTAGGTGATTTTTATATGCATGTGTTTTTATGCTGTAGATAAATCATAAGGTCCTTGAAGTTCTTGAGGTTAGAACTGCAGAGATCCACTTACATATGGATTTTTTCAATAAATACGGTAAATGTATGTCCTCTTCCTTGTGATTGTCTTTCAGAGTTCAGCTTTTTTATCGAATGTGTTACTGAAGAGGTTTAGTCAAAAGAAGACCAAAGCCCATGCCATCATCAGACTCCTCAGATTCTTTTGCTCTGCTTTCATTTTCTTCTCAGCTGGGGCAGAGTCTCCTGCTGGTGCAGCACTAGCGGATGGAGCAGGTCCACCAGCTCTTACATTGCAGATGAGGCTCCCAGTGTTAAATTGGCCAGAGCCTTTGTAAACAAAGGCTGGTCAGAAAGATTCAACAATTTCAGAGCTGCTTTAATGAGAGCATTGATCTTACTTTCACGTCATCATCATGCAGGATAAGGACCAAGTAGGTACAGATGAGCTTAAAGGTTGAGACCATTAGTGTGGTCAAGTGTGGGGTGAGCCCTGCTGGTGCTAACCCCCAGATGAAGTGAGGGCCTCACCCCAATGTGACCTTAGTTTCCTGGGAAGGACCAACCACCTTAGTGGCAGCTGGGGAAATGGGCCCTTATGATTTCTTTAATAATGTTTTCTTTTGTTTAGCTTATTTTATTGTAATAATACAGAGTATAATAAATATACATAATGTGTTAATTGACTCTTTTTGTTGTTAGTAAGGCTGTATCACCACTAGGCTAATGGTACATTTGACCTTCCACTTCCATGGATTTCCAATCATGGATTGAAAACACTTTTTTAGATTCTTTATTGGTTGAATCTGCAGATGTGAAACCTGTGGAAACAAAGGATCAACTGTGGTTAAGCTTCTGGGCATTGAGTTAGGTGTGGATTTTTGACTGCATGGGGTTGGTGTTCCTAACTCTTAATTTGTTCAAGGTCAACTATACAAGATCTGTCCTGAAAGTATTGAGCCAATGTCAATATAATTAACATTGTACATACCTTAGTTTAGTTAGGTTATATAGCAACAGAAATTTTGTTCTTGCAGTTCTGGAGACTGGGAAGTCCAAGTTCAAGACATTGGGATATTTAGTTTCTAGTGAGGGCTCATTTTCTAATTCAGAGGCTGTCTTCTTAATGTGTCATCGTATGGTGGAAATTCTCTGCCATCTCTTTTATAAAGGCACTAATTTCGTTTATGAGAGTTCCATTCTCAAACCTAATCACTTCCTGTCCTGCAAATCTTTGAGTCTAGACAGGTTCACTTGGGATTCAGTCAGATGAAAGGAAATACAAGGAACTGTAGGGATGTCTGACATCACTCACTACATAGCAGAGAGTGTTTCTGTGCATGCAGGTAACTTAGCCTTGGTTACATAAGCAGTGCTGAGTCATTCCCACCCAGATGTCCTGGTGAGGGAGTTTTACTGACTCCATTTTCTCCACACTCTCAGAGGTCCCACCTCCTAACACCAACAAAATGAGGATAAAGTTTCAACATAAATTTTGAAGGGACACAAACATTTAGTTTTTATCTCTATTTATGTCCATACTTACTGATTTTGGTATTAGAAATATGGCTTTCTATAATATCTGCCTAGAATACAGGTTGGAGTGTGGTAATACATACTTTTGAGGAATTAAATATCCTTGCCATTAGTTTTGCAATCTCTTTTTAAATATATATACTAAATTTCAAATACTTAAAAGACAATTTAATGTATTTTACCATGCCCAAAATGATCAAATTTAGTTATTTACAACATGTAATCTAGTTATTTATATGTTGAACCTTCAAATTACCTCAAAAGGAATAAAAATTAAAATACAATAAAGGTCAGTAATGTTCAAGCAGTAAGTCCAATGTTGCTATCTATTTAGGGTTTTATGCTTGAAAGAAACTAAATCATTACAATATACAAGGTTCTAGAAATTAAAACAAAACACTTTTTAAATATGTAATGTTATATTAAATTTATATTCAAGTAGTCACTTTTGTTGCTTCATTTTAGACATTAATTCAGCCAACACAAAAGCCTTCAGCAAGGAAAAATGTCATATTTTGTTGTAGTTATAGCCTGAGAAAGATAATTATATAAGGATGTCACTTGTTAAAAGAGTCCCAGGTGTTCTCTCTTTACTTTCATTTTATATAGCTCTAGTCAATTTCACAGCCTAAGCCAGTACTGAACAGAAAATTAGAAATCAGCATAATTAATTTTGTAGTGTAAATCCTACTTTCTTTCACATCTTCCTCATCTGGGTTGCTGTCAGCCTTGTGTTGTATGGTATTATCAACAGTAGTCTGGACACAGCTGATAATTGCTAAGTCATCGTCTTAAAGTGAAAGCAGAAAAAATAACCCAACAAGACCACTGTGCAATTTTCCCATTTTCCAAGGTTGTTGCTTTGATAATATTTCACCTTTGCTAGAATTCAAATGTATAGACTTTTCTACTCTTAAACAACCATGATTATAGCATGTTCTTTGTTTCTAGTTCATAGATAATAAATGTTAAAATAATAAAGCTCCAAATGTCTAATTTGAACTAAATATGTTCAAATGTTCTGGTTTGCTTTTTCAATTTCCATCCATAATAAATTTTACTGTAAACTGCAAATATATAAGATGATTACTTCAGAAATTAATACCTTAAGAAGAAAACTGGTTTACTTTTGGAGCTGTCTTTCTTGATTGGCAGTATATTTTTATTAAATTTCAAATTAAATCTAAGTGAAAACAAATCCGTATGTAGCCTTTGGCTATTTAGCATTAACCCTGAAGCAAGGTGTCCTTTGCATTCTTAAACATCATTGAGAATGAATAGTATGGAACTATTGGCTCAATTTTTACTCTTCTACTTATTTTTTAAAATGCATTTTTAATAATGAAGAAATCTTTACTATGTCATGCCAACTGACCAGTAGAATGAAGTCATTTGCAGTGTCATATAAATGGCAACCTTGTAATTGTAAATCTTCACTTTTGTTCTGTTTATATTTTATTATTTGTATTCCATCCACCCCCAACTTCAGAAATTGTTGTGGGTCGCCTTGGCTGGTGTGGCTCAGTGGACTGAGCCCTGGCCTGTGGACCAAGGGTTTGATGGTTCGATTCCCAGTCAGGGCATTGGCCTGGGTTGCAGGCCAGGTCCCTAGTTGGGGGCACGTGAGAGACAACCACACGTTGATGTTTCTCTCCCTCTCGCTCTTCTTTCTAAAACTAAATAACAAAATATTAAAAAAAAAGAAATAGTTGTGGGTCAAAGTATCAAAAAACTTTTAGTTAATTAAACAACATTGCCAAGTTTCTTTATTTATTTTAAAGATTTTATTTCATTATTTTTAGAAAGAGGGGAAGGGAGAGAGGCAGAGAGGAAGAGAGACATCAATGTATGGTTGCTTTTCACCTGCCTTCAGCCACAGATCCGACTGGAGACCTGGCTTGTAACCTGGTTATGTGCCCTGGCTGGGGAATTGAACCTGCAACCTTTGGGTTCGCAGGCCGGCACCTTACCCACTGTGCTACCAGCCAGGGCCCCAAGTTTCTTTGTTAATTAGAGGGGAAATAAATGAAAAAATTGGCCAAGTTTCTTAGGCTGAGATATGTGGCTATAGCAAAAACAAAACACAAATAAGAAAACTTCTATTTTAACAGGTTTGAAATATTGCCAGATAAAATAAAATACTAAACACCCAATTAAATTTGAATTTCAGATAACAAGTGATATTTTACTTGAAGTATATTCCAAATATTGCATGTCTTGTATTTTTATTTGCTAAATCTGGCAACCCTAAGGACTGATGGCATTTTTTAATACCATCAATATTGTTAGTGAAATCCCATTATTTCCATAAGTTAGAAATCAACTCATAAAAAGGGAATTTAAAGTTATGAGTAACAAAAGTTAAATCAGCTTATCAATTTCATCCATACAGAACTGTGTAGTTGGGTATTCATTAAGAGGGGTTATAAGTGCTTATCAACATCCATACATGCCAGCCCCAGGAAATATCAATTATTGTTAATTCTCATGGAATTATAGTACTCTGAGCTCAAAAAATTTCAGCAGATCTAAGGGACAGAACTGGATTGTTTTTCATAATTTTCTTTTTCTTTATGACAAATTCCAACATCCTTCATCAAGAAGTTCAACTGTTTAATCTTTTCTGTGTTAGAAATAAAATGCAAGCATGAGCTAACTATAGCTCCACTAGAAATTTCTTCTCAATTTACTGATAACACTTCCTTACATTTCAAAGGTCTAGCTAGAAATAGCATTTCCAAAGTTAGTTCTGGCATTCTATTAGAGACGAAAAACACAAGGCAAGTAAACAAAAATATGTCAACAGTAAATTTTCTTTCTTTCCAAAGGTTTGCAGCCTACGGGGCAGAAAGAACAGGAAATTATTCACATGTTACAGGTGGAGAAACCAAGAACTCAGGAATTGAAGGGTTCTAAGGCCCCATGTTCAGTAATCATCCCTGGCTCAGTCTCAAGGCACTCTCCAATATTTCTTCCACAGGAAATCCCAGACTATTTCGTATTTTAGCTCCTCCATTTCCCACTCTGACGTCCACGTGCTGTTAGAAATGGAACAGGTGCTCCCCTGTGTCCGAGGAAAAGAAGGCTGAGTGTGAGTTGGGATTCCCAGCAGCCCTTGTAACCAGACCCAGTTAATAGGAGGAAGCTGAGCACTCAGCCAAGACAATGCTGTTTTAATTGGTTGTTACAGGTGACTCATCAGAGGTGGGTTGCTTATGGCCCTCCTGATATTTTTCTTCAGGGTGGGGTGTCAGATTTCCTCCGCATTTTTGGACAACAGCCCTCTTGAACACTTCCAAATTTCTCGGTTTCACAGCAAGCTTTCATACCGGAAGCTAGTCATTGGCAAGAGGTTTAGGGAATGAAGAACAAGATTCAAACAAAACAAACAAACAAAAAACGCCGGGGGCCTGAGACAAGCCTATAATTGGGAAATTTGCCCTTCAAGAGCTTCCCCAACCTCAGGCCCTCAATATAACAGTCCTCCTTAGCCAGAAGACTACCTTTCGTGGCAGCCACTGAGAGCCCGAAGGACACGGGCTGTCGACCGCCCCTCTCTCCACCTCCACTAGAACCAGCCTATAGGAATCCCCAGCTTTGGCCTCCACCCGACACGGACCACGCGGGAGCAAGGGCAATAAAACTACATTTCCCGAAGTGCCTTGTGCACATTCTAACCAATCAACGCCAGGAATTCGAAGGCTAGGGGCGGGGCCGCGTGGATAGACCACTCTATTGGCTAGGAGAAGCTTAGAAGAGCCGGAACCCGGGAGAGAGTGAAGCGAAATGACATTTCCTCTTTAAATAGCTGCAGCCCGGGCCCTGAGGAGAAATGGCCGCATCGGCAGGTGGGTTGTATCGTGGCTAGGGAGGTACGTTGCGGGGAAGGTGAGCTGGGGGCTGGGCTGACGCTGTAAGCTGTGGAGGTGGTGATGAGGATCCTGCAAGAAAGATGAAGAGGTGTAGAGGGATGAGGGGAGGGAGGATGGCTTGGAGGGCGGTGGGCGGTCCGGCCGGACAGGGACAGGGAAGCCCGAACCGCAGCTGTTCCGACCCTGGGGCGGGGGGGTGATGGGGGGTGGGGGAGGCGTACCGGCGGCCGCCCTCCTTTGCGCGTCCCTCGTAAGGCTCGAGCCCTTGTGAGGCTCCTGTCCTCGGCTGGGACGTTCCGGCTGTCGGCGCAGCCCCGAAAGACGCTTCGTTCACCTGGTAAGTCCGCACCGGCGTCTGGCTCGCCGGGCTGCGGGAGGAGCCGGCTGGTGTTCGAACTTGCGTCGCGGCTCGCTAGTTCTCCCACCTCCTCCCTCGCGGTCCCACGGGGTGGTGTACATATGCATCCGTACAATTTATTTGGGGGGGGGGGGGGGGGGGGGAAGCCAAGCAAACAACACAAGAAATCCGCGACGCGGTAACGGGCTCCAAACTTCTTGTGGTTGTACGATTTTTCTCCTCTTAGATTTAAATAAGTCTTCCCCAACACCGAATGGGATCCCATCTTCAGAAACAGCCAGCGATGCCATGGACCCCTTCCATGCTTGCAGTGTTCTTAAGCAACTCAAAACAATGTACGATGAAGGACAGTTGACAGACATTGTAGTGGAAGTGGATCACGGGAAAACATTTTCTTGTCATAGAAACGTGCTTGCTGCAATCAGCCCCTATTTCAGGTATGACGCTAGTAGAGACTAATGTTGATATCCGCACCAAGTTCCCCTTTGCCCCTCACCATTGGCCATTGGATTACAATATTGACATGCTACAATGAAGCGAAACCCGTGAGTTTGTTTCCTGAAAATAGGTAACAGGTCCTACATTTTTTTCCTTGTTTTGACTTGTCAGATTCTTACAGAATTCAGGTGGTGGTTCTTTTAAGTTAGTAAATATGTTTCTGTTTGTTTCAGATAAATGACCAGAAAACCTAGAACTGTACTGTCCAATATGTCAGCCTCTAGCCACTTGTGGCGTTGAAACTTTATTTAAAGTTAAGCAAAATTAAAAATTCAATTCCTTAAG
Organism: Noctilio leporinus; assembly: GCA_004026585.1. NCBI lineage: Eukaryota > Metazoa > Chordata > Mammalia > Chiroptera > Noctilionidae > Noctilio > Noctilio leporinus. The sequence goes on from PVIW01007619.1 coordinate 14,945, forward strand.
CACATGAACTACATTTAAAATGCTCAGTAGCCACGTGTAGTTAGTGGCTACGACATTGCACAGCCCAGATAAAGAGTATTTCCATCACTGAAAATTTTATTAGTGCTGATCTAGAATTTGTTCCAAAAATATATCCACGATGCATATTTCTTTAGTGCATGTGATTTTTTACAGTTTGAAACAAAAACAAATTACTGTTAATAGATTGTTTGAATGCTATGGAGATAAAAAGTAGTGAAATAAAAATTAATGAAATGTAGTTTTTCCATGTATCTCTCAGACTTGTGATTTTTCCAAGATTTCTAGAAGTAACTTTAAAGCTAAATTTTCTCTCATTTATATTCACCTTTGTTTATCATTAAACTTCGAAAAGTGAAATTTTAAAACTTAAGTCTAAAATGTAAGTTCATACTCTTAAGAAAAGATCAGTGATAAAGGCAGCTTCCTACTTGAGTTTCAATTGTTTTGTTCGAAGTGCTCATTTTTTTAAACCTTTCAATGTTTGATAATGGTGTATGAATGACAGGAAGTAATTTTCTGAACTATAAAGTGTGCTCTTTTGTTTTGAAGGTGCTTACCTTTATAGAGATATAGCAAAGTAGTGTTCCAGACAGTAGTTTCTGGTTCCTATTTCTCAGAATACTGAGTGAAATATAGTCACTTCAGCCTGATGCTTGTGATGTAACCATTTAGACTTGCTAGGGTAGGCCATTGAACTATTAAGTATTAACCATTAGGAGGCAGTGAGCTGGAAAGGAAAAAGAAGAAACTCATATTACAGAAAAGATACAAAATTTGGCCTAGTAATAGAAACTACTGGTGAGATTCAGTTATCTGGACTATCCAGATAACCATTATATATGGTTAGGTCATTTATGCATTTAAATATATGTTATAATTAACTACTTATCAAGCTTTAAGCTTTGGGCTAAGCTTACTTTGCATATATTACTTTACGTGTGTACAGTTGTTATTCTCATTGTGCATGTGAAAATAAAAAGCCAGACTGGGAGAAATTAAGTGGCCGGTCTAAATCATCTAACTAGTAAATGGTAGAGACTGGATTTGATTCCAGAACCAGGCTTCTTAGTCACTGTAGGACTTTTAAGGAACAAGACTGTGGGTCCTCTTCTTTCAGAAGTTTTTATTATATAAAGTTTGAGTAATTAAAAAAATAAATTTCAAAATGAAAATGTCTGTATCTTATTGAAATGTTATACTCTTATATAATTAAAATGTCATACTTAATTAAAATTAGTTTTGAAGACTAATCAAATCACTTTAAAAGAAGTATGTTATCTTAGACTTTATTAATTTCCAAGAAATTAGATATGTGAATTCAAATGAAGATATTTGGCTGGAAAACTTAAGTTTTTATCTCTTGCTTGTGGTTGTGCATAATTTTTTTTTTCGCATAGTGCTGCTCTTTATGTGAGATTTAGGAAGTTGTACCTAATAGTTTCTCTTATATAACTGATAGAAGAATTAAAATAGCATGGAATCTGACATGGCAGTTTCATGACCCCAGTGACTTGTCAGACCTAAAATCTGTATTGTTAGAAATGTTTTGCTGCTCAGAGTTTTGTGTGAGGATATGTTCCTGCTTTATGTAGAGTTTACATAAAGAACGTGTTAGTACAGAGGGGAGCTTATCAGATATACTGCTTGTAATGAGACCAACCTGTTCAGGTCAGTAGTAGTTCCCATGATAAAGGGATATGTAGCAACATCCTCCTTTGGGAGTTAATCTATATCTAATGAAGGACTTTATTATTTTTTTAATTGGTAGCTGTGTCTTTGAGTTTTTAGCACCTGAATTGAAAACCCCTCATACATTGGAACATTTGGTTTTCAGTCATCAAGAAAAGTCTGTGTGATATTAAACTTAAAATTTACATTGCAGAAATAAGGAAAGGACTCAAAGATGGGTAACCTAGGCAGTCAGCTGGATCCTTGTAATACCTTGTATATCTCCAGTATTTCTCAGAATTTTAAATCCATTTGATGGAGACTTCAAAAGTGACTGGAAATCTACCTATTTAAGGTTATTTTTCATAGCATAACACTTAAAATTAAAATGGGAGGGGTCTGGATCTGTAGAGTTAACTTTATTACCAGTGTTAGACCAATTTCTTCAACAGATATCTAGTAAGCATTCTAGGGCACATAGCTCCTTTCTGAAAAGGCTTGTAAAAGAGCTTTTGATTTGATTTTTATGCTTTAATTTTAAGAGGAGCCTTGAAGGAAACCTTAAAGGAGGATAAGAAATGCAGATGATGTTTGTAAATAATAAACACTTAAATGAGGCAAGTTTTTGGCTACTTAATATTTTGGCCAATAAAGTCATAAAATTCAGATATTTTAATTTTTTAAAAAAGCTTGGTCTTAAAGGGAATGGTTTGGGACTTAAAAACCATTATCTTCAAAGAGTCAGTTGATTCATACATTCTATTTAAAAGTAGGCAATATAATCAGCCTACCATAACCTTTAGTCATACACTGATACAAATAGGTAAAATATGGTAACTTGTAGAATATTAAGCATATTTCTTTAAACAAAGATTTTCAAAATGTCCAAGGATACCTGATCTCTGTGTTTCTTATAATGGATAAGGAAGCATTCATATGATAGTTTTAAATGGGAGTAGGTAGTGAATAAGAACTTAATGAAGAATGGTTTGTTTTTCTAAGGTGACAAATTTAAAGATATATTTTGGGCAGGGGTTGCTTTGTATATTTCCACTGGGACATGAAAAGCCTTATTAGTCAGTCTCTATATACTAATGTATCACATTAACATGCTACAGGTATTATACATTTTTTTGACTAGCCTGGTGATTTAAAATCTCAAATCCATAAGGCAACTTGACCAGAAGCCTGGATAGGGTCTTGAAGGAAAATAACATGTCATGGAACATTCTATGCCATCTTTTGGTGTACTTGAATTAGGTATACTCCACTTTTTTCAGAATTTGCACATAGTGGACTGGTCCAGATAATGGTGTTGAGATTAGTCCAATTAAATCCTTCTGCTAGATGAGAAACTTTTATTCCCATTCAAAAGGTCAGGAGACATGTTAGTAAATATTTATCAATTTCACAGGTTATCTTTATGGTAAATTTATAATTTTATATGTCATAACTTTTATTTATAGGACACGTATAATATTAAGTGCTCTTTCCTTCATAGATCTATGTTCACTAGTGGCCTTACAGAAAGTTCTCAAAAAGAAGTTCGAATAGTTGGTGTTGAAGCTGAATCAATGGATTTAGTGTTGAAGTATGCCTACACATCTAGAGTTGTTCTGACAGAGGCCAATGTTCAAGCCTTGTTTACTGCAGCTAGCATCTTCCAGATTCCTTCCATCCAAGACCAATGTGCTAAATATATGATCAGTCATTTGGACCCACAAAATTCTATTGGAGTCTTCATTTTTGCTGATCATTATGGTCATCAGGAACTCCGACATCGATCAAAAGAATACATTCGTAAAAAGTTTCTGTGCGTCACCAAAGAACAAGAGTTCCTCCAGTTGACAAAAGACCAACTGATAAGTATATTAGACAGTGATGATTTAAATGTAGATCGAGAAGAGCATGTCTATGAAAGCATTATAAGGTGGTTTGGACATGAACAGAAGGAAAGAGAAGCACATCTTACAGAAATTTTTGCCAAATGCATACGTTTTCCTTTGATGGAGGATACCTTTATAGAGAAAATTCCACCTCAGTTTGCACAGGCGATAGCCAAAAGCTATATAAAGAAGGGACCATCCAACACTAATGGGTGTACACAGAGACTTGGAATGACTGCATCTGAAATGATCATATGTTTTGATGCTGCCCACAAACACTCAGGAAAGAAGCAAACAGTGCCTTGTCTAGATATAGTCACAGGAAGAGTGTTTAAATTATGCAAACCACCAAATGATCTAAGGGAGGTTGGGATTCTTATATCACCAGATAATGACATTTACATCGCAGGAGGATACAGGCCAAGCAGCAGTGAAGTTTCCATCGACCATAAGGCAGAAAATGATTTCTGGATGTACGACCATTCCACCAACAGGTGGCTATCCAAACCATCCTTGCTTCGGGCAAGAATAGGCTGCAAACTGGTGTATTGCTGTGGTAAGATGTATGCAATTGGAGGGCGTGTTTATGAAGGTGACGGGAGAAACTCACTAAAATCTGTGGAGTGTTATGACAGCAGAGAAAATTGTTGGACCACCGTTTGTGCAATGCCTGTTGCAATGGAGTTTCATAATGCTGTGGAGTACAAAGAGAAGATCTATGTTTTACAGGGTAGGTGCCTGAGTGATTCAGTTCTTCCTGAAATGATAACAAGTCAAATTGTGTTCTACTTATACTAAAATAGGGGTTAGTTCCTATTAACTGAGGAATACCTAGGGCTTTCTTATCACAAACTTTGGTGAAACAGTCTGTTTTTTAAAGGACCTATAAAGAAATTAATTTTTAAAACTAAAACGGCAGCTCTGACAGGTATGGCTCAGTTGGTTGGGTATTGTCCTGCACAGTGAAAGGTCTCCAGTTTGATTCTTCGTCAGGGTTGCTGCCAAGTCCCTAGCTGGACATGTGCAAGGCAACTGATTGATGTTTCCCTCTCTTTCTCCCTCCCTTACCCTCTTTCTAAAAATAAGTAAATAAAAATGAATTTTAAAAAAATTTAAAAGGCAGATATTTTTAAGTTGCTAAAATAATCCTGTAAGTTTATGTTCTTATGGTGCTTTGACATCATGTGGAATAAGTATTTTTGAAAGTATTTTTTAATAAGCAGTAGCTTAGTATTTTCGGAGAACTGTTTCAGAGCTGTTTTTAAGACTTCAAACAAGAAAGCAAGATTCAGATTAATCTTATTAATCCTGCTAGATGAGCAACTTTTATCCCCATTCAGGTCAGGAGACATGTTAGGAAATATTTTTCAGTTTCAGAGGTTATCTTTGTGGTAAATTTATAGTTTAAAATATTTGTTACCTTAATTTTTATTTATAGAACACATAATGTTAAGTACTCTTTTACTTATATTAGATACATGGCTTTTTTCCTCAATATGTAACAAGAGATATAGCAACTACTTAGAAATTTAAGAGCAAAAGGAACAAAGCATTAACTGAACTCATACTAATCAATTGCTCAAGAATTTCGTATAAGCAATATGATTGCAAAGTTTAAAAAACTTAATTACAGAGCATTTGAGGTGATAGCCTTCCAGTTTTAATTTCACTGATGTTTATGTTGCCTTCTATAACATATTGTTTTCAAAATTTTTCACTGGAAAACTTTGAGATGTCACCTTTTTCATACTTTTCCCAATATAGATAAGAGGAAATATTTAAAATACTTAGCTCTTTAAAAGAGTTTAAGTGATATAGAAGTAGAAAAAGTGAGAATAAATATTTATTCCAGGGTTATGATTTGAGACAACTAATGTTTTCCTTCTCTTTGGTTTTGATACATTTTAGTTGTTTGAATGTTGAATATAATGTTGATAATACCAATATTCTTATTTCTCTTCTGTATTTCTTCATTGTTTATGTATAAATGTTTTCCTCACCAACTACTAGTGGGTTGGCAAAGAAGTCCATTATGTTTTTTACCTAGGATTGCTCTAGTAGTGCTTAGTTGTCTTTAAGTTCTGTAGAAGCAATTTCATTAGATTGGATTGTGACAGTTGTTATATCAGCATGCATTTTTAAGAAACTTACCGAAATTGGTGAATTTTTGTGCAGCCATTTTAATAGTGAAGATGGAATACACATTTTTGATGTATTATGCTTTATTATTTCAAGAAGGTAAAAATGCAGTTGAAATACACACAAAAAGAGTTGCGCAGTGTATGGAGAAGGTGCTGTGACTGCTCAAACATGTCAAAAGTGGTTTGTGAAGTTTTTGATACAATGGGTATTTTGGCCAAAAAATTCTTCGCTTGTGGGGCTGTCTTATGTATTGGAATATGTTGAGCAGCACCCCTGGCCTCCTCCCACTAGTCAATAGTGTGAGATAGCTGACATATTCAAAATATCCAAATCAATAGTTATTAGTGAAAATGAAAAATGTTTCTTTTATTTATGGAAAAAATGTAATGGACTTTTTGGTCAACCCAGTATAATAAAGCAAGAAAAAAGTGTCAACATCTTTGTAGAGATACATATGAGTTTTTAGTTATTATCCTATTGTTTCCTTTAAATTAGGTTCTTCACTAATTCTTTATTTGACTGAAAATTTCCTATAAAAGCCTGAGCCCCATATGTTTAAAGTTTAGTAAAAGTTAATTTTCCAGAAGGAATAGTACTCTCTAGTACCTTATTTTAGTTGAATAGAAACATGGGGATGATTTGGATTTGTTGATCTTTCTGGAAAATGGAATATAAGAATGGACATAAAAAAAAAAAAAGAATGGACATAAAAATCTGTTGAGTGTGGTCCGGTAGGTTAAAAGGTTAAATAACCCAATACAATGAAGCTTTCTTTACATGTATTTTGGTCTTACTGGCTGACTAGTTAGTTGATAGGCATAACATTTATTGTAAAACACTCATTGGAAGGTAAAGATTATATATTAATATAAATAATAAAGTAAAGTAGCATTGAATTAATAGAATTCCAAGGCTGGAATGAACATTGTTTGAGCCAAGGCTGTATTTTATGTAAGAGGAATCTGATGTTCTGAGATTTTTTTTCATTGCTTATCATTGCTTTTATTTTAATTATTTTACTTTATTTAAATATTTATTTTTACTGATTTTTTAGAGGAAGGGAGAGAGACAGACAGAAACATTGATTTCTGTTGCATTCATTGACTACTACTTGTATGTGTCCTGTTTGGGGATTGACCCACAACCTTGGCATATGGGAAAGATACTCGAACCAACTGAGCTACGTGGCCAGGGCTGACCATTGATGCTTTTAATTTATTAAAGTGATTTTAGATATTTAAAATCAACTTTTTAAAGTGCATCATCTTTCCATAAGAAATTTGTAGAGAGGTAGTACACATTAGAAAGTTTTAATTCCTATCTTCTTTGCTAAGAATCCTGTTACAAGTTCATCATTTAAGGACAGGTGATGTGCAAACAAAAGCTGGGAGGTTAACAAGCTATTTTAAGAAAATTTGAAATTAAAGCATCACTAAACAGGCAGTTAAATTTGTAGATAAGAGTAAACCTAGTTGAAAACAGTTTTCAAGGAACTCAATTTAGAAGTAGGTATTACTAATCTAAACCAAGCCTTTATGCAGATAAACTTGATATAAATAACCAGAAGCTTACATTGTACTACCTGTGGCTATTGTATCATTTAATCTATTCACCAAGAGTTTAGATTTTTATATCAAAGATTTTGTAGAAATATTATACAAACTTGTAAATCGTCACTGGTTTAATTCTTTTTAACATTTTTATATTGGCAGTCTGACTCAGAACACCCATTTATTGTTAAAATAGAATTGAAACTCACTCAAAGTCAACTCCATAAATTATGGGTGTGTATCTAAAACATTTGTCTTTGCATTAAGGAAACCCTAAAACACATAAGTGACAATAAACACAAGTCTGAACAATTTCATATACTCTCTTCTAATTAAATAGCACATAAATTTATAGTGGCTTATTCATGATGAAGCTATATATGTACTTTGACTTCACTGGCTAACCATTAGTTATAATGCTTTTTTAAATGCTGGCTTAAAATAAATTTCTGAAATACACAATTGATAGAAGAAATGAAACCAAGTTCTTAACTATCATTCTGCCATCAAGCCAAAGTAACTCCTCACCTCTCCTTGTTATGAACACCCCCAATTCAGGTTGACTGTAATATTATGTCTTACATTGTGCCATGGAATAAAGTTTTAAGCTATTTTATAATTAATGTATCTCTGGAGATCATTAAAGCAATATTTTAGAAAGTGAAGTATTTTGGAAAGTTACATTCTTTAGTCTTTAACATTCAACCAAAAAGACATGTAAATGTACCTATTCTTGTTTTTTTCTTGTTCTTTTTCTCTTTTTGTGTTGTTTTTTTTGTTTGTTTGTTTTGTTTTTTTTTAGGAGAATTTTTTCTCTTCTATGAGCCTCAAAAAGACTACTGGGGTTTTTTAACCCCTATGACTATACCTAGAATCCAGGGCTTAGCAGCTGTATACAAAGACTCTATCTACTACATAGCTGGAACCTGTGGAAATCATCAACGCATGTTTACTGTAGAAGCCTATGACATTGAGCTGAATAAATGGACTCGTAAGAAGGACTTTCCATGTGATGAGTCCATAAATCCATACCTTAAGCTGGTACTTTTCCAAAATAAACTTCATTTATTTGTTCGAGCCACTCAAGTGACCGTTGAAGAACATGTCTTCAGAACCAGCAGAAAAAATTCCCTTTATCAATACGATGACATCACTGACCAATGGATGAAAGTGTATGAGACCCCAGATCGACTCTGGGACCTTGGCCGACATTTTGAATGTGCTGTTGCTAAACTCTACCCTCAGTGTCTTCAGAAAGTATTTTGAGTAGCAGATCTTAGTGAGCTCACTGACATCTAGTGCTTGAGGAAACCTTCAGTGACACTAGAAGGGCTGTCAGTATTTAAGAAAGTTGAGAGAGTTTGTACGTGAAATTGAGGCTCTTAAAGATTACAGTGTAGGGAGGGATGTCTTCATCCTTGTGAAGTTTTCATTTCAGTAGGCAAGAGGTAACAAAGTGCAATTATCAGCATTTTTTCCTGGTATAAAACCAATCGTTTTCATTCTAGAATTTTGTGATAAGTAGTCTCTGAGATACCAGATGAATTAGTAACAATGCAGTCTTATAAGAGCAGTTAGGGTACTGGTTAGAGATATCCAAACTAGTTTGTTGTGATTTTTTATTTTAAATACGGGTAAAAATCTGAGGCAATATCACTAGGACTTTAGCTGTGACCTCTCCAACACAGAGAAGCACTAAGTTAGATTCTCATGACACACACACACACACACACACACACACACTGTTTTCAACACTGTTTTCAAGTGTTCTGAGATTAAAATGTATTCTATCAGAGTTGTAGGTCTGATTATTTCATATTTCCTATATAACTTAAAGTTAAGCTAAGTTTTAAAGTAGCTTTTTTCTTTTTCAAGTGCTAACACTGTCTCATTTAAAAATCTTGAAAAGGGCTCAAGTTCACAGGTGGCTGGTGCTAGTGTAAGTTAATAAATACATAGGTATAGCTAGATAGATTTAAATTGTCTGAGCCTCTGCCTACCTTTCAAGTTGGTATGTTAGTTTCGTGGTCATCATACTTTACCTGTTGAACTCTTGTGATTTCATAGGATTCTCTACTTACCTGATAGCAAGATATGGCCAGTTATTGGAATGACTGGACTCAATCTTAGAATAGTGAGAACATTAAACATAGTTTGCACTAACATGGGCCGTTTTGTTGCCTGACCTTCTTTTCCATCCTGTACTTGTCTAGTCTTTATCAGTACAATGAAAGGTAGCTTTATTTCTGTTCTGCACAGAGCATAATGTGAAGTTTTACACCTTTTAAAATTCTGTTTTGTAGAAACAAAACTCCCGTAGTGGTTGAATTTAATGGCTTTTAAGTTACATGTGACAATTAAAACCTCATTAAAAATTTTTTTTTGCACTTAATAGTGATAAATATTTTCACATGGAAAATTTCACATTCTAGCTGAAGATGATTGAGAAGGAAAAGAGTGTGTAGACCTATATAGTAATAAGTACTTAATCATGTTTCATACTTAACTGAATTTCTATAAACCAGAAATATTCACATAAAAGACCCCCAACTCATATATAATATCTTAGGTAGATATTTAGATCAGTAACTTACTTTTCACTGTGTCTAGAATAATCAGTAAAAAAATATAAGTATAGGCCAGAGTCTTTCCTCAAGTAGAATATTTTGATTTTCTTAAAACAAATTGTCATTTTTAAAAAAATTTAATTTTATTGTTGTATTACAATCATCCCCTTTTTGCTCCCCTTCCCCATCCACCCACTCCCCCCACCCAAAGTCAAAATTGGCATGGTTTTAATTAGAAACTTCCACAAATTGTGATATGACACTGTGAAACAAATTTAACATTGCCTCTTTGCATCACATACCTCATTTTAAAGAAATTTTTCAAACTGCTTGTCTTAGACCTTTATAGTAGGAAATGTTTCCTGAGGAAGAATTCAAAGTAGACCTAGACCTCTGCAGTAAGAGATGCTTTCTGAAGAAGACTTAAAAGTAGACAGGATTTATAGAATTAACATTTTAAAATCTAGTCTTCTGAAGCTAGATATGTGGTTTTTTTTCTTATTGGATTTCATAGGTAACTATAAATCTCTTTATACTTTGTTAACCAATAAATTTTTTTCCTCCCCAGTTTTTCTTTCTCTTCATCTTCATGCTGTTTGGAGGCTATTTCTGTGAGTTTTGTGATGTGTCTTAACAGTGTTGCATTGCAGAGGGGAGGAAAAAACAAAAACAACTAACCTTTGCAAGAGAGTTTGTGTGACTTATTTTTGAAAACTTTGTTGAATATCTTAAAATTTCCTGATAGTTTTTGACAATCTTATGTATTTATTAAGGAAAAATGTGTACTTGAAAACAATACGGAACAATGAGTTAGTGATTTACATGTGCTGTATGACATATACTCATGTATGTCAATATGCTGTGGTTAATTCCACAGTAAATTTTTTTTCTGTTGCTCTGCACAACACAGTTGTGCATCTTTTTCCTATAACAATTTATATTGAGGGTGTGATAAAAGTATGGTGTGTTAAAGCCAAGGTTTAGAATCTTCTATGGGTGTAGACTATAGATTGAATTTTGTATGAAGAACTATTTGTTTCAATTGTACAGCTGGGATGTTTTGCCACTTTTAAAATGATTTGAGAAGCCCTAGAAAACTAAGATGAGTGATGTGTGTTGATATATGTTTAGATAGTTAAGATACATTTGCATAGTATGTTGAGAATATAAGTAAAATGCACAATGGGGACCTCAGAGTTAGAATAAATGTCTAAAATATGCTGGTCCCGCTTTAACCTTGTTTTTGCTTTTGAAGAATGTATGTAGCACTTTCCTATATATTTCTTAGACATTGAAAACTGGACTTGATATAATTATACTAAAGGAAAGTTTTAATTGTATTCTTTAGTTTCCCTCTTTGTTTTCTGTTATCCTACAAAGTTGATGCTTAAGCATTAAGCTCATCTCATTGATGATGCATGGGAAAAAGTGGGAGTGGTCCACACTGAATCAGATTCCCATGTGAAGCAGTTTAAAATGTTATTCAATGATCAGCACTCAGGTACGTAGTAAGTACTGTAGTCCTTTGGGGGCAAATGTGTAGATATTTTTAAACATTTTGCCATAATTGCACATTTTTTGCATTTTTACCTTATGGCATTGTTTCTTATAATAAAAACCTTTTTCTGATTGAAAGTTTCTATTGTTGTGAATTGTACTCTGACTAGTGAATTTGCAGAATGAATATTTGGTGAAAATCATGAAATACCTTACATCATGGTAGACTAGAGTGAAATTTTAATCTATCAAATATTTGGCTTCTGGTACAACATACCCTGGTTAATATCACCTTATATAATGCTCTTTAAATTCTAAAGGAAACTCACCTGTATTACTAACTCCTTTGTTCCTTTTGTTTTGGCCTAAATTCTTACTATTCTCCCTTCTTTCACATTTCTCATCTAAATCCATCAGAAAACTGTTGCCTCTTGTTTCAAAATATACCCAGATCCTAACCAGTTACCTTGTGCACCACTATCTCTGTAGTCTAAACTAGGTTAACTGCATGAAAACATTGCCTGATCTTCCTTTTATCCCCTTTAACCTCTAGTAATCTGTTCTGTTCTCCACAGAGTAGTCAGAGTGATCCTGTTGAAACAGTCAGATGTCCCTCTTCTGCTCATGATCCAACAGTGGTTTCCCATTTGCCTTTGTATGAGAGCCAGACTCCTTACACAATCTACACTCCAATCTCACGTCTTGGACTTTATTGCCTGCCGTTCTACCAGTTCACTCTAATTCACCCACACTGCTGTTTCTTGGCCAGGACTTCCTCACATCAGGGCCTTGTCCTGGTGTGTTTTTTCCAAGAAAGACCTGACAACTCACTTTATTCAAGTCTCTTGAAATTCCAGAGAGGCTTTCCTGGCCATCTTACGTAAACTAGGAAACCTTTCTGCAGACTCGGCCCCCACCCATACCACCTGTTTTTTCTGACTTTGTTCTTCATATATCTTGCCCCATTGAAATGTAATTCCATAAACATAAGAAATTTATTTTATTCCTTATGTACTTCAGATTAATGCCTAGGATATATACCAGGCACTCAATGAATGTTTATAGTTAAAGGTGAAAGATTTATATGATCTAAAGAGGAACCAGAGTATAAAATGTTTATAGAGAAAAAAGAGCTTTCACTTAAGTCTTAAAGCAACCTGAAGAGTGGTGGAATCAGTACTATTGTCTATTTACCAGCTAGGAAGATCAGCTGAATTGTCCAAGTGGGCCCACCTGGGATTAGATCCAAGATTCCAGTTTTAACCTTAACCTAGTTCCTACATGCTACATTAATTCTAAACAAAGTGATAGAAAAGGTAGATGCTCTGTATTTTAAGTCTAATAATTGCCTTTTTTGAGCCCCACCTTTTCCCCCTACACTGTTATTTAAAATATATACTGTAGTTTGTAACTGTGATAAATTCTCAATGAGGGAGTAGGTGAGGTAGGAAAATACCTTCTCTTTGTCAACCCACACACACCCCATGGTCATTATGCTAATAAGCCATTGTTATGAGCTCTGTCTCAAGTTAAAGAAAAACAAAGTCTTGAGAAAATATGATTTAAACTACAGCCGTGCACCACATAATAATGTTTGAGTCAACAATGGACCGCCCATACAACAGTGGACACCTAAGGTTATACTGGAGCTGACAAATTCCTATTGCCTAGTAACATAGCTGTTGTAACATCATAGCACAACACATTGCATGTTTGTGGTGATGCTGGTATAAACCTGTGATGCCAGGCATATAAAAGTATAGCACATACAATTATGTACAGTGAATACATAGTACTTGATAAATGATTGTTACTGGTTTATGTATTTGCTACACTACTTTTACTGTTATTTTAGAGTGTACTCTTTCTATTAAAAAAAAAAGTTGTAGCATAGCGTACACCACAGTAGCCTCATTCATCTCATGTTTACTTGTCTCTGGATGGCATCATTTTCTCTTGTGCTTGATTTAACCTAGTATTGTTTTGTACAGTTACATGCTGTAACAGGTTTGTATCCTAGAAGCAACAGACTACCATATACCTCAGGTGTGTAGCAGCCTATACTACCTAGGTCTGTATAAGTGCACTCCAATGTTCCCACAACAGTGGATTTCTCAGAATGTATTCCTGTTATTAAGTGGCTCATGACTTTGCTATTACTTTGATTCTTGAATGAACTTAAAATGACTTGGCATTTTAAAATCTTGGTCATATGCCTGTTGTTTTTATTGAAAAATTATGTGCAAAAACAAAAACTAAAAAGTGACCTAGGATTTCTAACTTCAGAGGAACACTGCATATATCAATATCATCTGCCAGTTTTTTGAGGTGGAATTTTGAATTTTATTTAATCAATTTGAGTGGGGAAACATATTTTCCCTCATTCATGCTTCTTGGATGCACTAAAGGTTCTTGACTGGAACTTCGGTGGAGAGAACTTGAATGGTTTTCAGTAGTAAACATGAAGAGTTAGTATTAGCTATAGCCAGCTCTAATGAGTATCAAATAGATATGTCCTTAATTTTTATTCTCCACACTTTATTTGACTACATGTATCTCTCTAGTAGAAGACTGCAGAACCTAGAAAGCTGGGCTTGTGACTCATGGGTCTGCTGATTTACTGTTCTCTTTTGGTGACCTGTGTTAGCCCAATTTCCCTGTATTTATAGTAAGGAAGCTACCAGCTTTGATAGGTGAGTCAGTATGGCTGTCATCCCAGAGAAAGGAAGGAAAAAGTGCAGACTTTCAAGTTATAATGTCAACATTGTTTACTATTGAGGGGGAACAGTTTAGTGTGATTTAGTATATACTCAATATTTACTTCTGCTTTTCAGTAATATATTTTAAAACCTTAAAATGACAAACAATATGCAATAAATCTCTAGGTAGCCACCCACCACTTTGTAATATAAATTCACTTGCTCAAGAACAAAAACCCTCTATTTTGTTTTTTGGATATCAATGACATAGCCATCCATTGACCCCAATACCTTCCTCACTATCCATCAGTTCCTACTGGAGACCTTTTCTGAATTTACCCAACTTAAATTCCATGATTCATTCAAAATGATGTAATTTTATATTTTCTCAAATCTCTGCCTATTTACTGTTGCCATATTGCCTGAAAAATCCCCAGCCCTGAATGATGCCATCTCAGAGCCCTCTCTGTGCCTGGTCCTGACTCCCTTTGAAGTAATGTACCTTCCACGGGCTCTCAACATGGTGCAATAATTTTTACCTTTACTCAAAACTGCTGTATCTTTCATTCCTCTTGGTTTTTTAGCTTTCTATCGTCTTCATGACTTAGAAGATAGAGGCTATATAGGCTTCCCTCATCTCCACACCATTGATCCAAATCTCTGCTCTTTTCTTTGTGATGAAGGAAGTGTGTTTTTTCTACCCAAAGTTTCTTTGTGTATTTGTTCCTTTATCATCCCCTCTGCTGAATCTTCTGACAGTCCCTCTTACTCAGATCATTTATCAGTACAAAAGAATGCACTTTTCCGCCACTTAGCAAAACAACAAAAGTCCTTGCATCCAACACCTCCCTTCAGTTAGTACCCCTATTCTTGGCTTCCAGGAAAGCCAAAATTTTCTAATGTGTTGTTGATATAAGCTAATTTTATTTCCTCAATTTCATTCACTCTACAATCTAGGCTATACATTCTCCTCATGAGCAAAACTGCTTTTATTAAGGTCTCCAATAACATATATGCTATAAATTTACTTTTCATTTTATTGTCCTTACCTCACTTCACAGAAGTGTTTGCCACAGTTGACCACTATCTCCCTTCTGAAGCCCTTCACTTACTGGGCTTCTGGAACACATGTTCTAAAGATGCCCCTTTAACTGTCCTCTCCTTACACTTTCTTACTGGTTCCTTCTCTCCCCAGGTCTACTTCTCTTTGCTTTCATCTGTATCTTCTCTTCCAACCTCACCTATTCCTATGTCTTCTTATTTGCATACTTGTGACTAAAATTTGTATTTTCAAATCATACCTCTATTCTCATATCCAACTCAAGACTCATATCTAACTTTTGTTTGTTTGGTGGGGACATCTCAGACTTCACATCCTCGAACTCTCCTTTTCTATCATCTCCCAAAAGCTCTAGCTGCAAAGTGCAACTTGTACCTGCACACTCCTCTCCATATCCACTACCGCCATCTACAGCACTTCCCCCTTACTTCAGCTTTGCTTTCTGCAGTTTCCGTTACCCACACTTGACTGTGGTCCAAAAATCTTAATGAAAAATTCCAGAAATAATTCATAAGTTTTAAATTGCATACTATTCTGAATAATATAGTAAATTTCTTTATCCTGCTTCATCTCACCTGGGATATGAATTATCCTTTTGTCCAGTGAATCTACCCTGTATATGCTACCCGCCTTCAGGGCTCCTGTATTACAAGATTTACTCATGCTCTTTCCTGTATCTGGAAACTTCTTCCCTTCACCTCTCTGCTCATTGTATGACTATTTGATTTTCATCATTCAGGTCTCAAAGAGATGTTCCCTGACAATCCTAGCTGAAATAAATGCCACTCATGCTGTATCTCAAGAAAAAGTTACTTACTCTGAACTTTTTCTTTTCTTTGTTTTTTTGGCTGTTTCTGCACTAAACAGTAAGTTCCATGAAGGTAGGGTATTCCCAGTACCTGGAGAAGTATCTAGCATATAATAATTTTTAAAAATCACTTTTTAAGCCCTGGCTGGTAGCACAGTGGATAAGGCGCTGTCCTGCGAACCCAAAGGTTGCAGGTTCGATTCCCCAGCCAGGGCACATAACAAGGTTGCAAACCAGGTCTCCAGTCAGGTCTGTGGCTGGAGGCAGGTGAAAAGCAGCCATACATTGATGTCTCTCTCCCTTTCTGCCTCTCTCCCTTCCCCTCTTTCTAAAAATAATGAAATAAAATCTTAAATTTTTTTTTCTTAAAAAAAATTACTTTTTAGTTCAAAATAATTTTAGTTTACAGAAGAGTTGCAAAGGTAGTACAGAGAGTTTCTATACATGCCCACATAGTGTTCCTGATATTAACTATTGGAGAAACCCTGGTTCTTCTCTCCAATGCAGTAAAGAATTACAGATCCTTTTAGTGAGTCTATTAGCGAGTCAATTAGTGTGCATGCAAAATTTATTAATGAATGAGAGAGCAAAGCAAGGGTAGTCAAAGGCTAGGGTGGCCAGCTTGCCCTAGTGTGACCAGAGGCCTGGGGCCAGAGGTTGGGGGGAGGGGGTGACTGTGAAGGGAGGGGAACGGGGCTATGGGCACCAAGAGAGTAAGTCCTTCGTTCTGAGGACTTAATATAGTTGGTGGGATGGGGGTGTTGAAGTTACATATTGATTGACAGGTAAAGGTGGTGCTAGCTTTCCTGGACTGGGGAATAGATACCCAAAGCTGTTAATGGGCTTCTTCCTTTAGGCACTATGGGCCCTTTCCAGCCTTTTGGGCCTTGGGATGTAAACAGTTTCAGAGGCTTTTCTTCCCAGACAGTGTAAAGGACACATAAAATTCCAAGGACTTTCCTCTTCTTGTGCTAACATAGTGTTTCTTGTGATATTGGAACACCTGGCAATAGTGCTAGACCAGGCGCAAGACTGCTGAGTTAGCAGGTAAGAACGTGTCTCCCTCTGCTACTCATTGTCCTGTAACATTAACATATTAATAAGCCAATATTGATTTATTATTAACTCAATTATATATTTTATTAAGGAAGTTTTTTGGTATTTGACTGCAAAGGTTTGTCTCTTATTTGTTCAAATTAGGTATTATCAGTGTGGACTGATTTTGTACTTTGGGTTATTCATATATGTATATATATAATTCATATTTACATATATACAAGATATATTGTGTTCAGGATTTTTATACCAATGCTAATAAGAAATTTTGGTCAATGGTTTTCTTGCAATGTCTTTAGCTGAGTTTGGTATTAGGTTAAAAATTGTCTCATTTAAAAAAGTTAGAAAGTTTCCCTCTGACTATATTTCCTGGAAGGGATAATGGAAAATTGGCAGAATTTCTACCTTAAATGTAGAGTTGTGCGTATAGGTAAATCCTACTGAACCTGATGCTTTATTTTTGGAAGTTATTCATTATTAATTCAATTTCTTTAATAGATATTGGGTTAATCAGGTTATATATTTCTTCATGAGTAAATTTTGTTTGTCTTTGAAGACATTGGTCTGTTTCATCTACATTTTCAAATTTGTGTACATGGAGTTGTTAACAGTATTCCTTTATAATTCTGCTAACATCCATGTACTCAATAGTTATTATTTCTCTTTCATTTCAAATGTTGGATAACTCAGCTAAGAACTTATCAATTTTATTGGTCTTTTCAAAGAACCAGATTCTGGTTTTAATGAGTTTTCTCTAATTGCTTTGTGTTTTCAATTTCATTGATTTCTGCTCTTATTATTGTTATTATTATTATCATTATTTTCTGTTTGCTTTAAGCTTAAATGCTCTTTTTTCTTTAATTATTTGAGATGGAAATTTAGGTTACTGATTTTAGATATTTCTTCTTTTTCTAACATATGCAGTTAATGCTATAAATTTCTAAGCACTGTTCTTATAGCATCCCACAAATTTTTTTTATGTTGTAGGTTTACTTTTATAAATGCAAAATATTTTTATTATGTTTTCATGGAGAATTGACTCTCTCATAATTATGTAATATCCCTCTTTATCTCTGATAACCTTCCTTGTTCTGAAGTCTTCATGTCTGAAATTAATACAGCTAAGCCAGTTTTCTTTCAGTAAGTGCTAACTTCATTTTTTTTTTCTGAGAAAGCCTTTATTTCTCCTTCATTTTTAAGGATAATTTTAATGAATCTGAAATTCTGGGTTGGTGGAGGTTTTGTTACAATATTTTAAATATTTTTTAATATATTAAAATTTTTAATGTATTAATTTTAGAGGGAGAGGAAGGAGGGGAGAGAGAATATGTGTGTGTGTGTGTGTGTGTGTGTGAGAGAGAGACATTGTTATTTCACTTATTTATGCATTCATTGGTTGCTTATTATATGTGCTCTAACCAGGTATCAAACCCTCAACCTTGGTGTACATGGATGACACGCTAACCAACTGAACCACCCAGCCAGGGCTCAATGTTTTACATATATTAATCCATTCTCTTGTTGCTTGCATAGCTTCCGAAGAGCAACATGGTGTCATTCTTATTCTTGCTCCTCTGTAAGTAAGGTGTATTTTTCATTTGGCTACTTTCAAGATTTTTTCTTTCTCTTTGTTTTTTAGGTTGAATATGAGTGATAGCCCTATGTAATTTGTTTTTGTTTTTGTTATTTATACTGCTTAGCCTTCTCTGAGCTTCCTAGGTTTGTAGTTTGGTGTTTGTCATTACTACTTCAAATATTTTGTGTCTTCTCTCTTTTTTTCCCTTCTTCTGCATATGTGAAACCATTTGTAATTTTCCACAGTTCTTGGATATTTTGTTGCATTGTTTTCATTCTTTTTTCTCTTTTCATGTTAGTTTGCAAAGTTTCTATTGACATATATTTAAATTCATGATTCTTTCCTCAGGCATGTCCACTCTACTGATAAGTTCATAAAAGGCATTTTTCATTTCTTTTACAGTGTTTTTGACTTCTATTTTTTTTTGATTCTTTCTTAGAGTTTCCATCTCTGCTTAATTACTTATTTGTTCTTGCATTTGTCTTCCCTTTCCATTAGAGTCCTCACATGTTAATCAGATTATTTAAAATTCCCACTTAGACAATTTCAAGGTCTTTTACATATCTGATTCTTACTCTGATGCTTAATTTTTCTCTTCAGACTGTATTTTACTTGCCTTTTAGAATGTCATAACTTTTGTTGAATATCCCACACAATGCATCTAAGAACTGAGGTAAGCAGACCTTTAGTATGAAGATTTATGTCAACGTGGCTAGGAGTTTGTTTTGTTTCTCCTCCTTTTTTTTTTTTAATTTTATTGTTGTTGTATTACATCCATCCCCTTTTTGCTCCCTTCTGTCCCCCTCCCCACCCACCCATTCCCCCCAAAGTCAATGTTTCTCCTCTTTCTTTTGGGCTTCTCTAAGTACTTCTAAGAGAGTGTTTATGTCTTGTAGCTTTGTCAGCTTTAATAATCTTACTAAGTCAGCCCTGTTGGTAGGGTGGCATGGTATGGTGGGAAAGAGCACTGTCAAGTTTTCTGATTAAATCTCTGTTTTGGAGTTGTGTCGGGAACTGTGACTGCCACAGACACAGCTTCAGAGTATAGCTTTCTATTTTCCCTTGCCCCATTTTCCTTTCCCTGCTGCATCTTTCCTAGTTCATTTTCTTGAAGTTTGACTCCTATGGACTATGTTTATTCTTTGTCCTTTTACATGAGACAGGAAAGCTAACTCTTTCTCCAGTCATTTATCAAGCTCTGTGGAAGTATTTTCCCCTCATTGTAGACCTTTGTTATGCAAAAGATCTGGGTATATCTCAGTTTTTCTCCTGCCTCCTTCCTGCCTGAGGCATTAAGAGATCTTTCACTGATCTTCACAGTGAGAATCTAGTAAGATTGATGTAGGTAAAACCCAGAAAATAGAGGGGTTCCTCTAAGACTGTGGTTCCCAGGAGTTTCTCACTCTGATGCTTGTCCACACGCAGCCTTCAAAAATTCATCAAAATAACCATTTAAGAGTCCTTACTAGTTAATGGCTCTTGGAACTTTGGTTTAAGTAAACAGATTTTTGAATAGAAGTGCCTGGACTCATCTGTACTCCAGGGCTACTGTCCTGCAACTTTAATTTCTTTGATGGGTCCAAGAAAAGTCACTGATTCTCAGCTTGAACAGCTTTTTCTTCTTGCAAAATTTAGAATGACAGCTTCCTTATGTTTCAGTGCTGAATCTGAAAGTCTCTTTTAACAAGCTTCTAATATACATTTGTTTACTGAGGAAATGAGTTATTCCTGACATGTTCAAACCTTAATCATACTTAGGTAACTTTTGCTTGTAATTTTATATGACTATGGAATTATTTAACATAGAATTCAGTGATAATTGACTCTCAAGTACCTAATAACTCAGCATTCCATGACCAAATTAAAATTATATGGTATAATTTAATTAAAGCTCATCATTTTGAGATATATTTTTACCTTACTATGAAAAGCAAATTAAATATTATAATATAATCATTTAAAATTATTCTTCTAGACCCTGGCTGGTGGCACACTGGATAAGGCGCCAGCCTGTGAACCCAAAGGTCGCCGGTTTGATTCCCAGCCAGGGCAACATAACTAGGTTGCAAGCCAGGTCTCCCAGCCAGGTCCATAGCTGGAGGCCGGGGAAAGACAACCATACATTAATATTTCTCTCCCTCTCTTCCTCTCTCCCTTTCCCTCTCTCTAAAAATAATAAAATCTTTTAAAAAAATTATCCTTCTAATGTAGTATATATAGAATGTTTCTATAGTTTGTTAGAAACAAATGGGATTTAACAGATACTTTTCTTCCTTTCTACAAATATGTGCACAGTTGTATGATTTGGTGGAAATAAAACAAATATCAACAAGTAAAAAATGTGTAATATATTTTCTAAGTATTTTATATTGATCTTATGAACAGGAATTGCAGTGCTTTTGAAGACTATGAGCAGATTACTGAAACTCTGAGTTTTCTCATATCTAAAATAGGGATATTAATATAATATACCTTAGAGAATATTTGTGAAGATTAAATAAGCATGAAATACTCTTATCACTGTGTCTGGCACATAATGAACACTATAAGTGTTCATTGTTAGCATTATTAATAACTCTACTGCTGTCTTAGACATACTGAAAACATAACCTTAGTAGAACAGTATTTCCTTAATAGCTAATATAAGCTATATACTAAAGAGGATACCCATCTGGACTTCTGTTAATGAGATTGTGCTCATAATCGATGCATGAAAACAATTTTCACAGTTTTACAGTCACACAGTTCTCACTTTCATTTCTGCATTGTGCATTTCTAGAGGATTGAAATTAAACAAATGATATTTAAAGGCATGTATGTAAAACTTGTAACCTCTGTATGAAAAATAAAAATAAGGGTTTTGAGGGGTTTGTTTACTTTTCAGAACTGCAGGGTCTGCCTTTAGAGTTTATCTTGTCTTCTATTTCTCATTTAGAGATAAGGATGTAATAGAGTTTAGGTCATACAATTCAGTTCTTGAAACATGTGATTCCAAAGATCCTTTAAAGATAAAAAGATAAGGTCAAAAAACATCTCATACCAACACTAAGATTAGGATGCCTGAGAGCTATCCATGAATTAGGTGGCTCCAGTTAAGTTTTCAACATCACATGCCAAGAGGAACATTCACAACCCGGGAGCTCTTTCTTGTAATCAGTGAGCATCTCAGATGGCAAGAAACCCTCAAGCTCTCTGTCAAGAGTTAAGTCAAATTTAGCAATAGATTGTGGGAGTCAGGCAACTATTCAGCCAGTTTTAGTTTTAGTAGCTCCAACATACAGTGTAAATGAGAAAAAGTAGCTAAGAACAAAATCTGAGAAATTCAGTTGTAGGACAGAAGAAAGGCAACTAAGTTGTGGGGGTCAAGGGAGGGAAGGGGAGCAGGGAAACACTAGCACTGAGGAGAGAATGAGATCTAGAGAGAATAAGCAAAATGCAGACTGAAAGAAAGGCACTGAGATCTGACAGTGGAAGGGTGGGAACTAATGCGACAGTTTCAGCAGAATAATAGGGACAGAAGTTAAATTGCTGTGAATTAAGGTACAGGTTGAAGGTGTGAGTAGGTGGGGGTGCAGGTATTTTGCCCAGGAAGCCTGAAGGGGGGACATTCCAAGGTGTGTAGGTGTTGAAGACATGGAGTTAAAAAAAAAAAAAAAATTCAGAGCACTCAATACCTTTTTAGTAAAATAAAGAAATGAGAATTCTCCTTGCAAAAAGTCATAACCATCTCATTTCTAGACAGTTCTACAGTACCCTAGTCCCACCCAAAAGTAATGAAAACCACAAAGATATGGACATTAAAAACTAGGCAAAGAGTCTGGATTGATGAAGAATAACCCTTCCACCCCTGAAATAGGACCAGAGTGAAAAAAGAGAAAAATAGTGAGCCAGAGAAGAATGGACACTTTTTGTGGCCTCTCACATTTTTGCAAGAGAGTGCTAGTGTTAACATTTTCTGCAACTTCTTGCTACTTCACCCCACAGGCCTTATGAAATTCAGTTGAGAGCTAAGTGTGGTTCTCAACCCTGACCCAAAGCATCTGGTTTGTGATAAGGATTGGAATATCCTGTGTTCTCTAAAGTATGTGGAGGGTGTTATGATGGGAGGAGTCACAGGCGGAAGAACAGATGAGCTAATGAGAGCAAACATACATGAAGGTGGAGAGGACCTAGGTCTTTTCACATAGTGTTTGTATAGCTGCAGAGTCCAGGGAGATGGTACCTATCACTTGGGCCTGGACCCTCATCATTCACAAATTTGTGGCTTTCATTTATGGTCTCTGGATTTCATCCCAGGGTGTGCAGTGTGTGCCCAGCAAATTTAGTCCTGGGACATTTAAAACCTCAGTAGAACTATAGACAGGAGTAGGAGAAAGAGGGAGGCAATCTGGCATGTGGTTATATAATTTTACAGTCATACATAAATGTGATACACAGAAGTGTGTGCATCTCTCTACGTATGTCTTTCTTGAAGGTTTCTGAGAGATGGTTAAAATCTACTCAATCTGACATTTCACTGTCCCCAAAATAAATACTATCTACACTTCCCTGGGTACTAAGCTGGACAAATTTGATTTTCCATTCAGCATACAAAATCCTGTTTATCATACTTGTAAATATATGACAGTAACCTCCCACATGAAAAATACTTCAACATTTATGAGCCACCAGCTACATCTTATTCTTCCATAACTTTCTGTTGTTCAAAATGCTTTTGTATTGTATATGTTATGTTCTTGGATCCTGCCTACAGCCAATTATCACTGCCTCCATTTTCATCTTGAAACAAACTGAAAGCAATATTAAACTTCTGGGATCGAATGTATCTGTAAGTTAAAGTGGACATACTAAATTTTTCCTGAGTGAGTAGGGACCCAGTAGGATGGCTTGAGGGGTTTATTAAAAAATAGAAAATGCTGGTGCTAGAACTACAAACAGAAGGAAAAGAAACCAGTGTGGGATCTGAAGAGAATGAGCTCACTTTTGAAAGAGCAGAGTTTCAAGTGAACATGGGATCACTAGGTATAGATTGCTGTGCAGAGAAACAGGCTAGGTGTGGTGACGGGAAACTGAATGGAGGTGATAGGTCAGGCGAAAATGTGGATTTGGCAATCCTCCTGATACTGATCAGCTTGAAGCCGAAGGCACGTGTACTCACGGACAGGCGGAGTGTAGAGAGAAGGGTGCGGGAAGACGCCAAGCCTTGGAGGGCCCACATGAGGCACAGGAAGGGGAAGAGAGCCTTTCAGAGGTCCTCAGAGAACCAAGAACAGTACTGAGAAAGGAAGGCGGCATCGTTATCAAGGGGAACCTGGTGTTCAATGATGCCCCCTGAAATGATTCCTGAAAACTCAGTAACACCTTTTGTTCATTAGTTCACTATTAAGTTTTAAATTCTGACTCAAAAAATTGCTTATTCTTGTAGAATTAAGTGAATGGTTTAATGAATCAGAACCCCTCATTCTCTAACCAGTATGGCTTGGAAGGACTTTTTCAGTGAATGTGGCCGATTGTCCGCTTTATACCTCTGCATCCTCACCTGTACCTGGACCTCCTCTGTGCCTGGTTGGACTGGATGCTCTGAGGGCAGGCCCTGCGTTCCGTACTTAACCTCGTGTGTATGCTGAGCATGCAGCCCGGTGCCTGGCAGACCTGAGTCCTGAAATACTTAATAAAGGAAGGAGTAGATGTCCCTCTCTCCCTACCAGGGGGCTGTTTTTCCTCTCTGGGATTCTTTGACTCCGCATTTTCCCATTGTTTGGAAAGATATTTCAATGCTTAGCAGGATTGGCCAACAGTTTAATATGGGGCTTGGCATTTAACATCTGTACAAGTTGTGAAATCAATTTGTTGCAGATAAAGATGGACAGATGGAAATATCTGTTGCTTTTGTACACATGTGTAATATACATAATGATATCATTGTTTATCATGCTACACTTGCAGCCTATTTTACCAGATTTTAGGAAGAGGTTGTCTTTCATTTCAGAGCATGAGCATCAGCCCTGGGTAGAAATATTGCCTCTTGATTGAAAAGAGGAGGGTGGGGTGGAATATATATCTGTGTTGAGTTTTCATACACTGTTCCTAAACATGTAGGTTTTCATTTCATTCAAACAATGCTGGTACAGTTACACTAATTCAGTTTTTGTTTTTTTTTTTTTTTTTTTATCATGTAGTGGTAGAAGAATAATAAAATAAAATTAATGGAGGAAGTGAAGGGGAGGGAAACTAAATATTTTAATCACCTGTAGGAACCCATCTTGGAAACTTAAAAGATCTGTATGAAGCAGGTAGCAAAACTTTAAAAATTTATTTTATTTTTTAAAGATTTTATTTATTATTTCCAGAGAGAGGGGAAGGGAGAGAGGTAGGGAGGGAGAGAAGCATCAATGTATGGTTACCTTTCACCTGCCTCCAGCTACAGACCTGGTTGGAGACCTGGCTTGCAGTCTGGTTATGTGCCCTGGCTGGGGAATTGAACCAGCGACCTTTGGGTTCGCAAGCCAGCACCTTATTCACTGTGTTACCATAGTGGGTCAAAACTTTAGTATTATGACTTAGGTACATGGGGAGTGTTTGAGTATAGCCAATCTGGCCATGCTTTCAGGTTTCCATTCACTGGGAAGTGGGAGGAAATTAAAAATGTCCATATTCACTTAAAGCTAAGTTTGATCCATTAAGTTGAACAATTCCCTTTCAAGAACCCCCTCATTTCTTGGGTAAATACTCCCACTTTTATCTGTACTAAATCAGGCTGTCTCCATGGCCCAGTTGGTGTGGGGAAGCTCAGGGTTTTTATCTGGGATGAAGGAGTGAGCTAGGCTTCTAGTCTCCTTTCTCTTCCAGAAGTAAGTAATGATAGTCATCTTGACCATTCAGTTCTTTCTTTCCAGTATAATTATCCCCACCATCTCCCTCTTCCTAAAATCCTATCTCACAGAAATCTGTTCTGAGTGACTAAGCCTGGCACCTAGTGGGATGAAAGTGATAGGTACAGGAAGGAGGACTTTGCCTCAACAAAGAAGCTGGGCTTGCAAGATTATTTTCTTGCAGCACAACTTCATTTTACATTCCATAAGCTTTATTCTTTTTCTTTTCCTGAAACTTTCACTAAAAAATTTTAACCATCTGTGGGAGATAGTTAAATCCTAGGGGCCAGGGGAAAATTCTTGAATGAAAAAGAAAAAGTATTACCCCACTTTAAATACACAACTTAGGCTATCTTTCTAAATGCCCATCATATCTCTTACTCTCTCTCTTCCTCTCCTGCTCTTTTTTCCTAGAGACCTCAACCAAGCATGCAGAGTTCTCCATACTTCTGCCTGCACCCAAAGCCCTCTCTTTCCACTCTAGTGTTTTGGATTTACTATTTCTTCTTGTTTAATTTCTGCCTAATTTTACATGAGCAGATTCTCTAGCAGTTTTCTAAAAGAGAACACTTGGAGGTAGATTTTATATCATTAAGTTCCTAGGTTAGGTGTCCCTATGTTCCTTATCCCATTTTCTTTGTTCTATTAAATTATGGCATACATATGTGTACCATATATATAGATATATATATATACACACACACATATATATTATAGTACATGTGTGTGTATGTGTGTATATATATATATATATATACACACACATATATATTATAGTACATGTGTGTGTATGTGTGTATATATATATATATATATATAGTATATAATTTGATGTTTTTTAAACCATCTTTTTAGTGGCAGCTGAGGATGATGAGCAGAAATGTATGCATGGTTCATATACCTTTTTTAAATCAGAAAGTTTTCTTTTTTTCTGTATTGTTTTGTATTATATCAAGGTATGCTCAAATGATGGTCATAAAATGGCTCATGGGTAGTATACTTCCTAAATCCTCTTATATTAGAAAATATTTTTGTTTTATCTTTACCATTGAGTGTGAAAATTCATAATTCCTGACTTTAGGAACTTTAATAGGTATTTCATCATTATCTTCTAGCATTTAGTGTCATGAATAAGAAGGATGATGCCAGTTTAATTATCATTCCTTTATAAATAGCCAATCTTTGCTTCATTCCAAAGCATGTAGAATTATAACTTTATTTTAGAAATTAGAACCAACAGGAATGGCTACCATGGGGCTGGTGATAATGGAAAGGATGCTAGGCCTCCAGTCCCTCAGCATGAATCAGAAGTAGTATTGGGACTGGAGAAGTGTGTGGTCAGCATGCCCACCCAGGTGTTTGAAGTTCCAGTCATACCAACAGCTTGCATTTCTACGAACCCACCATACATTTTCATACCTTAATACCTGAATTGATGCACCATCCTTCCTCGTCTCTACCTGGGTACTTTTGCTTGTCATATAAGGCAAACCAAACCTCAATTGTCATGTATTTAGGAATCTTCCCCAGTTTAAGTGCCACTTGTTTGTGCCCCTACAGAGCACCCTATGAATGTCCCAACATACCACTCGTTGGTTTACGTGTTTAGCTCTTTGACTTCTTTGAAAACAAGGAAAAGATCTTTTTTTGTGGGCAGTGACTGATCTACTCATATCTCTCCTCCTAACACCTAGAGCAGTACCTGGTTATACAGTTAGGTGTTTAAAAATACTTGTGGAAGGTAATTAGCGTAGAATAATATATTACTGCTGTTTAGAGCAGTGCAATCCACATAAATCTGATGTTATTTACAAATTACACATCCTGAATTCCTTCATTCTATTGATCCCAGAAATATGTCAGAAATAATATCTAAGATCCATTGAACACTGTGTGCCAGGTACTGTTCTAAGACCTTAAAACATTAGTTAATCTAAGCTTTACAAAAAATCCTACGGGGTAGGTACTTTTATTATTCTTATTACAGATAAGGAAACAGATTTATAGGAAGATTAGAATTCTTTTTAAAGATCACACAGTGAATGAGTGAAGTGGGAAAATTTTAAAGAAGTGTGTCGTCACTTTATACCATACTGCTCCTCCTGTGTCCTGATGGTCATTTGATAAATAGTTCAATTCAGTTAACTTCTATTATCAGTTCTTTCGAATGATGTATAGTCATGTGCTAGATACTGAACCACACAGTGATTCCTGCCTGAGGGAATCAATAACCTTGAGAGGGAGGTAATTATATAAATAATTAAAATGCCATTGATAGATGAAAATAATTAAAATACCATGTGATAGTATAGGAATGATAGGAGCTTACCTATTGCCAATAGGATTTATCTCTTGCTATGTAACAAATTACCTCCAACCCTAACAGCTTAACACAAAAAATATCTCATAGTTTCCATGGGTCATAAGTCTGGGTGTGACTTATCTGGGTGCCCCTGTTGATGTTCTTTTCCAGAACTACAGTCAAGGGTTTGACCAGGGATGTGGTCTCATCTGAAAGCTCAAATTGGAGGACCATGTAGTTGCAGTCAAGATTCTCAGCTGTACATGATAATCCTTTTGAAGGCAATCTAGAGGTTGATGTGGCCCCCTGAGAAAATGAGTTTGACACCCCTGCTTTAAGATGGATATTATTCCTTAGGAATCTTTTTTTCAGCTTCACGTTACTCAGCCTCTGTTGTTAAAACAGATCCTTCCATCTTTGATTCTTATCTGATCTTTTATATCTCCTTCACAGCCTCGCTGGCACCCTGTGGTAAACTCAATAATGCCCCCCCAATAGGTATCTATATCTATATCCTAACCCCCAATAGCCAGCGAATATGGTAAAAAGGGCTTTGCAGATGTAAGTTAAGGATCTTGAGATAGAGAGATGGTCCGGGATTATCCATTTGGGCCCAAGTAAACACAAGGGTTTTTTTGTTTTTTTGTTTTTTGTTTTAATTTTATTTCATTATTTTTAGAAAGAGGGGAAGGGAGAGAGGCAGAGAGGGGGAGAGACATCAGTGTATGGTTGCTTTTCACCTGCCTCCAGCCACAGACCTGACTGGAGACCTGGTTTGCAACCTTGTTATGTGCCCTGGCTGACAAGGGTTCTTATATAAAGTCTCAATGAGAAAGAGAAGATGAAACAGAGATCAGAGAGGGCAGAAGATAACTACTCTGCAGGCTTTGAGGATGGAGGAGGGGCCATAAGCCAAGGAATCTAGACAGCCTCTAGAAGCTGAAAATGGCAGGGAGACATATTCTCCCCTAGGGTCTACAGAATGAATGTAGGCCAATTTATATCTTTATTTTAGCCCATTGAAACTGATTTTAGATTTCTGAGCTCCAAAACTGGAAGATAATAAACATACATTGTTTTGACCCATAAAGTGTATGGCAATTTATTATAGCAGCAAGAAGAAATAAATACATACTCATGATCTCTTTCAGTTGCTTTTTTGTTAGTTTCCCTCTTTTCTTTGGTTCCTAAATATTCTTGAGCTTCTCTGAAGTCTGCACTTCTACACTCTTATTTATTTATTTATTTTTATTGATTGACTTTAGAGAGAGAAAAACATTGATTTGTTGATTCTTGTGTGTGCCCTGACCTGGGATCAAACCCCACAATCTTGTTGCATCAGAAAGATCCTCCAGCCAACTGAGCTACCCATTCAGGGCTGAGCTCCTACATTGTTTAAGATAGTCCATTTTTACCAGCATCCTTCTTAGTGCTTCCATGTCTTTATTGACCACTTTCTACCTTATTATATATAAATTGAGTTCCCTTTTGGATATTCACTGAAGTTTCTATTTGGAGTGGGGTTTATAAACATACAGCCACCAGGCTTAACTTTGACTTCCTTCTCAGTATCTCTGCAACACTGTGATTTTAAAAATTTTAAAGGATTTTATTTATTTATTTTTAGAGAGAGGGGAAGGGAGAGGAGAAACATTGATGTGTGAGAGAAACATCAATTGATTGCCTCTTGCAGGACCCCGACTGGGGACCTGGTGCGCAACCCAAGCATGTGCCATAACTAGGAATCAAATTGGCAAATTTTTGGTTCAGAGGCCAGCACTCAGTTTACTGAGCCACACCAACCAGGGCTCTCTGCAGCATTTTATAAAGTGGATTGCTCAGCCTATAATCATTCTCCCTTTTAAAAATTGACTTTATTTTTTTAGAACACTTAGATTTACAGGAAAATTGAGAATATAGCACAAAGGATTTCCTTATACCCCTTTATAACCAGTTTTTCCTGCTTAACATTAATATGTTTGTTGCAATTTATGAATTATTATTGATCTATTATTAACTAAGTTCTATATTTTATGCAGATTTCCTTAATTATTGCCTAATATCATTTTCTGTTTCAGGATCCCATCCAGGATATCACATTTCATTTAATATCATGTCTCCTTAGGCTCTTCTTGGCTATGACAATTTCTCCAACTTTCCTTGCTTTTGAGAGCTTTGAGAAGTCCTAGTCAAGTATTTTGTAGAATGTTCTTCAATTTGAGTTTGTCTGATATTTTCCTCATAATTTACTTGGAGTTATGGGTTTGGGGAAAGAAGACCACAGAGATGAAGTACCATTTTCATCACATTGTGTTAAGGGTAGATACTATCAACATGATTTATGACTGTTGATGTGGACTTTTCTCTCCTGGTTGAGGTATTGTTTGCCAGGCTTCTTGCTCTAGACTTCCTTTATCCCCCTTAAGTTTTGGAAGCAGAAAGTCACTATGCACTTAAGGACTAGGGAGTTACATTTCACATACATCCTCTTTTAAAATATCCTGCCTTGAATTTTTCTACAAAGCATGATCTTTATTTTTCTTTTTAACTTTGGTTTTCTAAACATAGACCTACCCAGCTGTCCTGTGTCAGTGGCATATCCTCTTCCCCTCAGTCCAGCTCATCCACTACAGTGGCTTCCCTATCTTTTCCTTCCCACAAGAAGGAAATGTAACCCTAGCCCTGGCCCCCATCCTGATCTCCAAATGTGGGTTTCCCTGCAATATCAAACTGTGACACGTAACAGTTTGACATTCCAAAAACTGAACTCTTCATTTTCTCTCCTTCTTGATTTCCACTAACAGCTTCTCTAATTGCTGACTTGTTCAGCCATGAAACATCAGCGTGGTATCAAGTCTTTGTTGCTTGCACCTAATTCAGTAATTTGTCAGTCCCTGAAATCTTCTATATAAAATATCTCTCTGATCAATCTCTTCTTTTTTATCTCATGAATATCCAGACTCAGGGCCTTGCTTTCTTTTATTTAGGTAATTTCAACTGGTATTTGGTCATATACTCTTTCTTCATAGGTTATTCTATGCCCACTGCCAGTTGATTTGTTCAATATGGCTGGGGTTATAGTGTTCTGATATTAACATGTGGCTCTGTATTAGTGAATAACTCCCCCATCTTCCCACTTCTTCCTCCCTCCTTCTCACACATCCATACCACCAACACCAATTATTGAATGACTCAATACTAGTGTGATAGAGATCAATACTGTTCAAGTTTGGCTCCTGTCAAACAAGATGAAGACACATTCTTTACTGTGACTTGAGAGATACCAAACATTCTAGTCTTTACCAACCAAAATATCCTCTACTCACTGTTATCAAGATGTCTTATGTAAATACTACTTAAAACATATTATTTAGAATTCCCTCCTTTCTGAGACAACCCTCTTACAAACACACAAAGACACAGACATAAACACACACACTGAGTGATATTATCTCTATTGCCTTCAAATCCATGTGGCATTTTATCTTTAACTCATGTTTTGTTTTTTTTTTTTCCTTAAAGTATAGTCCTTGTGTGCATGTCTTTTTATTCTTACCAGATTGGTAGTTCCTCCAAACTAGTGCTGTGTTTCAGTTCTCTCTTATCTCCTTGAGTGTTTGCATGAAGTGGGCACTCAGTAAATAATTTCCTTGGATTACATTGCTTCCCATTGTGATAGAGAAGTCTTTAAAGGGAGAGAAACAGTGCTTGGATTGCATTGCCCTGTGTCCCATACAACACTATCAAGAATGGACTATAGCTTGTATCCAATTTGCTACTCATCAAATAATTATCTGTCTGACATATAAATATTATTAGAAATATTTTTTTTATTATTAGAAAGAAATCTTGGTAATAAGAAACAAAGTGGCCCTGGCTGGTGGTGCAGTGGATAAGGCAGATGAAAGGCAACCATACATTGATATCTCTCTCCCTTTCTTCCTCCCTCCCTGCACTTCTCTATAAAAACAATAAATAAAATCGTAAAAAAAAAAAAAAAACAACCCCCAAAACAAAACACTGCATGAGATGTGATGTATGAACAGGTGCATTGATTGTTGTGATGAAGCTGCCAATCACCAATTGTCCATAGCTGTGGCCTTCTGAATCATCCAAATAGACATACATTGATGTCTCTCTCCCTTTCTGCCTCTCTCCCTTCCCCTCTCTCTGAAAATAATAAATAAAGTCTTTAAAAAAAACAAAAAAACAAAGTGAAACACATAGCTCAGGGTGTCTCTACCTACTTTAGTAGTAGCTTTCACTTAGCAGTTTTTTAAATCCCTTGACAGTGAAGATATTTTGAGTACCTTTCTACTATTTAATTGTGTAAAGTGACAGTGGTTTTACAGTTAAATTTCTAAGTATGTTTTTCTTTTGTGTACTTTCCAGAATTCATTACAAACATAATTTTTCCATTTTGAATAATATTTAAAAATTGACCCCATGGCAAAAGTTGCAGGACAACATAAAAAAATGAAGTCACTTGTGTGTTTCCCATTGGTACATTACTGTATTTTGTTTTCTGCCACCAGGCTTCATCTAATGATATGATCTTTACTGCACTCATAGACTGCAAACAAAAATCTGCCAAATTATGATAAAATACAGGTTTCAGACATAAAATGAATTATGCCAAGAAGATTTAAAAGGCCTAAAGCATAGAAAGAATTAAGGTGAAACAGTGATTTGTGTTTTGACATGTAGGTTTTCTCCAAGGCTAATTGTTTAAAATCTTAATAACTGTACCAGGAAATTATTTTTAAAGTAACACTAGGTTAGTTTTGACTAAAATTTGCTTGGGCTCAAATGTAAATTTGTTCAACAACTGTTTATTGTGCACCTAATATGTGCCAGGCAATGAGGACACACTAATGAGGAATACAGTAATGATCTCTGACCCCGTGTAACTTGTGTCTTTAATGGTATATACAGATAAGCAAATGTTCAACTCTTCTACACAGTTGAGGTACATCATGAAAGCTGAAGCGGTGGAAGCTGTACCTGCCTCATTCAGAATTCTAGATTAAGCCCTAAAGATGGAGTTCACTAGGCATAAAAGAATAGGCAGAGTATTTCACTCAAAAATGATATTGAAGGTACGGAAGTACAGAGGAGAAGGAACAGTGTGTATCCTGAAATTGAGAGTTCATTATGGTGGAAGGTCAACTCTGAGGATGTAAAATACTATTCATTGGTGATTCTCAGCCAGGGGAGTTCTGGGCCCCCAGGGAACATTTGTTAGTATCTAGAGATACACCTGGTTGCCATAACTGAGCTTGGGTGGAGGCTACTGCATCTAGTGGGTGAGGCCAGAGATGCTGCTTATTATCCCACAATGCACAAGATAGCCCCACAGTAAAGGCTTATCTGGTCCCAAAGTTGGCAATGCCCAGGCTAAGAATCCCTATTAGAGATAAAACTGTAGGCTTAAACTGGGGTTAGATCACAAAGCTGCTTGAAGGAATTTGGGATTTATTCTGGGAGTCATGGAATGCCACTAAAGGATTTAAGTATGTGCTGTTTATCAGCCTGAGGGCCACTCTGTTATTAGGGCTAAAATTATGTATTTGCTTATTTACACAGTCACATGGTAGAAAATTGTGCTTTTATTATGAATTATATCTACCTGATTTACAAATGTCAAAAGAACGTTATTGTGGAGAATTTGCTAAAAAGTTTAACAGCAAAAAGAAAGGGTGGCTTATTTCATTGGTCATCCAGTCACAGTATAGTTTTTAAAAAATGTATGTGTTTCTTTTATTAACTTTCTCCAACCACACAGGGTCATGCATGACCATCTACTCTAATAAATATGAAGTACTGGGCATGGTGCGGTTTCAACTGGAAATAAAAATTTGTACATCCAGAGCAAAGATTTATCATTTAAAGCTCCAACACAGGGTTTCTTAATTTTTTAAAAAGTTCTAGTCCTTTTAAAACATCTGATGATACTTACAACCTCTCCTTTTAGAAATATGTACTTATTCCCCCCAGTTATGGATCTAATTTCAGGCCTTCACATACCCTCCAGCAATATGGTACCTTCTTATGTGAGGCTGATGTCCCCAGAAATATCTAAAGGCCAGATTGATAGCCACAAAAATTTGTGACAGAATCTACAATAGTTGAGAATTTTCCTGAGATCTTTTCATCTTTTCATCAGTGAGGAACTCTTTCCAAAAATGTTCACCAAGATATCATTTATGTCTTCTTGCAAAAAAAATAAGTAATATTGTTTCACAGCCAAAAATTCAATGGAAATGAGCAATTTTTCTTATTCTCTATAATGAAGACAATATGTTGCTCTGGTTATAATAACCTCTGTGATGAACAATACTGTAAACCATGTGCATTTTTCAGATTCCCATCCATTTAATTGTTACTTGCCCTTAAAGTAGATTGATTATAGGCTCAGTGTCTTGTAAAGTGAAAGAAAAGGTGAATTAACCTGTGCCTGAGTGTATTACTATTATTTTCTTGTGCATCAGGTACAAAAATTTTAGTTCCTTTTACTCTCTTTTATCACAGATGTCCTAATTAATTACCTTAGGACAAAGATGCCCCCAGAACACCCACACCGTCGTAAACTTCCTCTCTCTCTTTCCTCCCCTCTCTTACACACACCCTCCTCAGTTCTTTTGAGGATAAAATACATATTTATTTAAAGGTTTCCATCTTTACTGATGCCATTGCCATTAGCTCAATGAATTTTATTTTATTTTATTATTATTTTTTCATCAATGTATGGTTGCCTTTCACCTTCCTTCAGCTATGAGTCTGGCTGGAGACCTGGCTTGCAACCTGGTTATGTGCCCTGGCTAGGGAATTGAACCAGCAACCTTTTGGTTCCCAGGCTATTGCCTTTTCCACTCAACGCATTTTATATTTCTTGATTGTCACTATGTTTCATTTTTCACACTTCCTAGTTCCATACAGAGAATCAGAATGTCTGCCTTATCTCTAATTCTTGCTGTAAATTCTAGTAATCTGTTCATCTGAATGGAATTCCATTATAATAGAATATCCCTTAATGCTCTTTAGAATGGCATTTTGTGGACTTCCAAATTAATATCTAGTCAGAATCAAGGTAGAAGCTGGGACTGCAGTTCTCATCTGTAACTCAGGGTCTTTCTACAAGCTCCTGGATTGTTTGCAGACCCCATTTCTTTCTCATGCTTTTCACATGTCAGTTCCACCTTTAAGACTGCAATGGCAGTTAGAGTTCTTCTCATATTTCCAATCTCTCCCTTCTTTCTGCCATTT
This sequence comes from Noctilio leporinus, assembly GCA_004026585.1. NCBI lineage: Eukaryota > Metazoa > Chordata > Mammalia > Chiroptera > Noctilionidae > Noctilio > Noctilio leporinus. Next base: position 49,915 of record PVIW01007619.1, read on the forward strand.
TTTGGTGACTCCACATAGAGAAAGGTCTCTGCTTTCCAAGAGCTCATGTGATTATTTTAGGCACACCTGGATAGTGCAGGATACTTAAATGCTTCTGCAAATTCCCTTTGCTATGTAAAATAACATGCTTGTAAGTTCTAAGGATAAGGGTGTGGACATCTTTGGGTGACCATTATGCTACCAGAGAGACCTGTAGGTAAAGTGTCATGAACATTTGGGGGGATGGGGGAGAGGGAAGAGAGAGGAGGTTCTAATGAGAATTATGAAAGGCCAAAACCAAAATAAGATATCACCTCATACCTTTTAGAATGGTTATCATCAAGAAGACACAATAACAAGGATGTAGAATAATGGGAACAATCCTATGCATGGTTGGTGAGAATGTAAACTTATAGCCACTATGAAAAACATGATGGAATTTTCTCAGAAAATTAGATGTAGAACTACTATATGATCCAGCAATCCCAGTGGTGGGTATATATCCAAACAAAACAAAATCAGGGTATTGAAGAGATATGCGCCATTGCTCTATTGTAGCATTATTCACAATAGCAAAAATATGGAAACAACCTAATGGTCTTTCAGCAGATGGATGGATAATGAAGATAATGGAATATTTTTCAGCAGTGAGAAAGAAGGAGATTCTGTCATTTCTGATAATATGGATGGACCTTGAGAGCATTATGCTAAGCAAAATAAGTCACAGGAGGAGAAATGCTGTATAATGTCACTTATATGTATAATCTAAAAAAGCCCAATTCATAGAAACAGAGATTAGAATGGTGGTTACCAGGGTCTGGAGGATTGGGAGAAATGGGGAGATGTTGGTCAAAGGCTACAAACTTTTCATTTTCATTTTTCTTTTAAAAGATTTTATTTATTATTTTTAGAGAGAAGGGAAGGAATAGAAGCAGAGTGGGAGAGAGACATCAATGTATGGTTGCCTTTCACCTGCCTCCAGCTACAGACTTGGCTGGAGACCTGGCTTGCAACCTAGTTATGTGCCCTGGCTGGAAATCAAACCAGCGGCCTTTGGGTTCGCAGCACCTTATCCACTGTGTCACCAGCCAGGGCAAAATTTTCATTTTTAACATAAGTAATTTGGGGGAGCTAATGCTCAGTATAGTGACTGTAAATAACAATATTATACACTTCAGGGCTGCTAAACTTGGTGATGGAAGTGTTAGTGCTACAGTAGTAATCATTTTGTAGTATATGTGTGTCAAATGAACACATTGTACACATTAAACTTGCACAGTGTTATATCTGAAAAATCAATACATAAAAAGCATTTCTAAAATGAAATGATAAAAAGTTATCTTGGAAGGACTATCTAGTTAAAACTGTTAGAAGTGGGAACATTTTAGTTGGGCCTTGGGGTTTAGACAGAATTTTGGTTGGTGGAGGTGAAGTTGATAACTTAAGATGAAGATAATAAAGTGTTTAGAGATTTGAAGATGGAAAAGTATGAGAGTTTGAACAAAATGATAGTCAAGTTTGTGGTATGAAGGATGAAAAAGGTTAAGAGTCAGGGAGTGAGTTTGTTAAATTATGGGTCAACAATTTACCCTCACTAGGAATATAAACTGTTTCTGGAAGAAATTAAATAAAAAAGTATTAAAATTAAATAAAAACATTCCTTAACTGCTGTGAGTGAATGAGAGAATCAATTTTGCAATGGTTAAATAAAATTATAAGCAGGAAGTATGTTACTGGTAAGATTGGGAAAGGTCTGAGAATCAATGAAGCCAAATATAGAAATGGTACCTCTTAACAATGCCTATGTTAGTACTTCTATGAATGCTTTAATATTTTCTATGAAGCTTCAGATTTTATAAATGTTCATGCATCTACATCACTGTAAATGCCTGCTTCCACTACAGATGTGAATGATTTGGAGGATATAATTTCCCCTTCATTCATGAAAATAAGTGTAATAAATTTGAGAAATGTAGAAATGATAGATGTTTAGAATTATAGAAAAAAGAACCCTATTTATTGAAAAGATAAAAAGGAATAAGCTTAACAGAAATATACAAGACTTACATAAAGCCTTTAAACACTTTCAAAGAATGCAAAAAAGACTTAAACTCTAATGACAACTCAATATCATAAAGATACCAATTCTTCCTATTTTAATTAAAAATTTAATGTTATGATATTAATGATACCATTAAAAATACCAAGTGTTTTTGTACCAGATGAACTGAATATAAAATGTGCATGATGAAATAACAAGAGTATTCTAAAAATAAAAACTGTAAAAAAAAAAAAAAAAACTCCAGAGAGGTGAGACTAACCATTCCAGGAAGTAAATCATACCCAAATGTTTTTATTAATTTAAACATTATGATAGCAGTCTAAAACTAACAGAGAAACCAATGAAATAGGATGGAAAGTATAGAAATGACCCCAAAACATGCCATGTAATAAAGAAGTATGACAATAAATATTACTGGATGGCTAGCTATAAAAAGTTATAACTAGAGGATAAATTCTAAGTGGATTGAAAATATAAATATAAAAAGTGAAAGGTGGAGAACCAAGATGGTGGAGGAATAAGTGGAGCTACACCAATCTCCTCCCAGGATACATCTGGAATTATAACTTAACTGGGGAGAAGTCATCCAGAATAACCAACAGAACACCAACTGGAAAGGAGTCTTATAACCACAGACAGAACAGAAGAGGCTGATTCATCACAATATGACTGGTAGGAAATGCAGAACCCCTAGAAGGCTGGTGGGGCTCCCCTCTGGGCAGCAGCTGAAGGGATGGAGAAACATCTCAGTGGCTGGGGGTATCAACTCAGAGGGGTGAGTTCTAAACCTCTAGCTGGGCTTCCTAGCCTACAACAACACAGCTGAAAGTAAAACAGCATTCAGCTATGAAAAACAAAATGCCACCAGGTTTAGCTGGCTTAAAAGAGACCACTAGAAAACTAGTTCTTAAAGGGACCACCCATGGAAATACATTGGCCCCCACTTACCCTGGGTTCTGGTGGAGAAAGGGCAGAGTGGACTAGAGATGCTTGGGGAAAGTTTGGGGCAGTGGATTTAGGGGGAGACTTGAGGGAGCAGCTCGAGAGAACCAGTGCAGACCCATCCTCCATATAGCCTGCAGACCACTCTTCTCAAAAGGGCAATAGTCTGAGGGGAAGCCACAGCCTCAACCCAGAGGAATTAATAATCATCCTTCTAGCAGTCCCTAAACCTGACAGATGATCACAAGTTGATTGGGCTAACAACTGAACCAATCTGTCCAGCCTGGCAGTGCATAAACCTGATGCTGATCACAGATTGATTGGACTAAACAACTAAAGGAGACCAACAAAGACAGTGGATCTCTAGTAGTCTCCAACTGGCTGACTAGGCCTAGGCTGGGACACAAGCTGATGTCACCAAGCACAGAACCAGGAAGTGAATAAAATGCTCTATACTATAGAAGGTCATACCATGAAGAACAGTAAGTCAAAGCAGACCAATCCAAGAAGCAGAAGCAAACAAGAAGAATCACTTAAAATGGGGTAACAAAGAAATAAAAAATCATTGAAAGGAAAAGAGGAATCCCCAGAAAGAGTGCAAAATAAAATAGAGGCAAGCACTATCAGACATGGGATTCAAAATAATGATGTTAGAGAAGCTCAATGAGCTCAGCCAGTTCAAAGAAAACTATAAACAACTCCAGGGGAACTACAAGGAACTCTAGGGAAGCTACAAGGAACTTACTGAGAACTACACAAGCATTAAAAGGACATAGAAACTATCAGTAAGTGCCAGGAGAAAATGAAGAACACAATTTCTGAACTGAAGAACACAGTAGAAGGAATCGAAAGCAGGCTAGAGAAAGCAGAGGATTGGATCAGCAAGCTGGAGGTCAATGTAGAAAAAAGTTCCAGACAAACAAAAAAACAAAAAATGACTGAAAAAGAATGAAGAGGTTTTGAGAGAACTTCAAGACAACATAAACCACAATAATATCTGTATCATAGAGATAACAGAAGAAGAGAAACAAGGGATTGAAAACCTGTTTGAAAAAGTAATGACAGAAAACTTCCTTAATGAGTGAAAATGTCACTCAAGTTCAGGAAGCACAGAGGGTCCCAATAAAGATGAACCCAAATAGACCCACTTCAAGACACATCATAATGAAAATGGCAAATTTCAAAGACAAAGAGAGAATTCTAAAACCAGCAAAAGAGAAAGCTATAATACACAAGAAGGCTCTGATAAGGTCATCAGCTGATTTCTCAACAGAAACACTACAAGCCAGAAAAGAATGGCAAAAAATAGTCCAAGCAATGAAAAACAAAGGCCTGCAACCAAGAATACTCTACCCAGCAAGGCTTTCATTCAAAATGGGAGGTGAGATAAGGAGTTTCCCAGACTCCTAAAAGAATACACCTCCACCAAAATAGCATTGCAAGAGATGCTAAGGAGTCTCCTTTAAGAAGATGAAGAAACAGGAGGAGTTAAGATGGCGACAGAGTAGAGAGCAGTGCTGATGGAGTTCTCGAGTACCAAAGCAGCTAGAGGACAAGATAGGGAGCATGAGACATCTTCAGGACCCTAGGGATTGGAACGGGCAGCATCTGGACACAGGGACCACAGCCCAGAGGCAGAGGAGACAAGCAGGACAGTGGGTGAAGCATTCCCGACCCACCGGCCAGCGGGCCGAGGTCGGCTCTGGGCAGTAGCAGCTCTACCCAGAGGGGCACTTTTGACTGAGGCCAGCTCTAGGCTCCGTGGCAACTAGAAGTCTCAACAGTGAAGTGCAGGCAACGAGGGCAAACGCAGTAGGGAACACAGAATTGAATTCTTGCAGGGGAGGAACTGTGTGAGAGACTAGCTCTGGCAACAGGGAGAGGAGGCTCTTCTCGAGGCTAGAGGCTAAGGAGAAGAGTCCTGCGGGAAGCCGGAGCTGGGGAAGCAAGGAAGTTCACCAGCTGGGGTTATGAGAGGGAAGAAAAAGGTGTTGCTGGGCCACTGGGGAAACAGAGGCTTGAAGTCCCTGCGAAGGGGGAGGCCCAGCCCTGCGCACCCACACAGGCCCCCAGGCTCCGTGGAAACTCCAAACAGAGGCAAGCCGGGAACTAGTAGCGGGGGCAACTGACCCGCCCTTGCCAGAGACAAAGGCCGCACCGCCCACGCCTGGGAGGGGCTCATCACAGAGGCCGCATAAAGGGCTGTGCGGAGAGCTGGTTGGCTCGGAGGATTGCTGCTTGCCCTGGGGGGGGGGCGGGGCAGTGTAGGCGGACCCTGGGCAGAGTTGACAGACAGGGACAGCCTCCTCCTGGAACTGTGGGGGTGGGGCCAGTCCTCACAGGGACTGGCAAAGTTGCAGGCTGTCCTGTAGGGGGAATGGGTGCTCTTGCCAGGCAGGAACCTCTGCCAGGAGTGGGAGGGGGCACCCTGCGGGCTCCAGAATACTGGCAGCCCTAAAACCCAGCCAGGCTGCAGAAGGCCCAACCTGCCTGGGGGCAGACACTAAGAATCAGCCCTGACTGTGACAATCAGAGGCCCTGCCACGCACCAAGACCGGCTAGAGTATAGACTATAGACTGTAAGGTCCTGACCAAGAAAAAGAGGCAGCCTCAGGAAAGGGATTGCTGCTAATCTCAAGCACCTGAGTTATACTGAGAGCAATATGAACTATTAATCCCCAACATATCCTTTGCAAAAGTTACTTCTCACATATTCTTAATCTCCCCCATACCTCAATCCACCTAAATACCCAAGACCCTCCCCCTAATCTTGAATTAAAGTCTACTCACTCTGTGGTTACAAACCATTCCCAGTCCTCAATCTTCCCTTCCCCAGCCACCTAAACCCTTTCTTTATTCTTTTCTTCCTTCCTCTTTTCTATTTTTTCTTTTTTTTTTTTTCTTTTTTCTTTTCCTTTTTGTCCTGGTAAAGCCTGCAGGTTGTGGCTCCACCTGGACCAATCAGAAATCATAAAGGGGGAAGAGACACTAAAACCCTTTCTTTATTAATATTGATTTCTCTTTGTCTTGTGACATTTTCCTTTTTTTTTTCTTTCTTCTTTCTTTTCTCCCTGATAAAGCACACTGGTCCTGGCTCCACCTGGACCAAACAGAGACTATAAAGGGTGAACAGACACCTGCACCCTTTCTTTATTAATATTGACTTCTCTTTGTCTTGTGACTTTCTCCCTTTTTTTCTTTCTTTCTTTCTTTTTTTTTTTCTTCCTCTGCTAAAAGCCCTCAGGTCCAGGATTCATCTGGACCAGTCAGGGATTATTAAGGGTCAACAGCCATCTACACCCTTTCTTCTTATTATCATTATCATTTTTATTTCTTTTTTCCTGTTGTATTTTTTTGTTTTGTTTTGTTTGGTTTGGTTTGGTTTTTTGTTTTATGTTTGTTTGTTTTTGTTTTCGTTTTTTTCTGCTAAAAGCCCACAGGCCCAGAATACAAACAGACAGCCCAAATAAATGATACGCCAAGAACAGCAAGAGGAGAAAATCTGGGAGACGGCAACATTGAACTCCACAAATCTCCTATCACAGAACGGTGCTCAACTAAGGCAAGGAAGCAAAGCAGATTAACCCAAGGAAAGAACAAAAAAAAAAAATAATTAAATAAATAAAAAGCAAGAACAGACACTCAAAATGGGGAAAAAAAGAATCAGTCCATCACTAAAAGGAAAGAAAGAATCCCCAGAAAGAACACAAAATGAAACACAGGCACCTGGAATATCAGATAAGGAATTCAAAAGAATGATGATAGAGAAGCTCAGTGAGCTCAGCCACATCAAAGAAAACTATAAACAACTCCAGGAGAACTACAAAGAACTCCAGGGAAATTACAAAGAACTCCAGGGAAGTTACAAGGAACTTACCGAGAACTACAACAGCATGAAAAAGGACATGGAAACTATCAATAAGTGCCAGGAGGAAATGAAGAATACAAGTTCTGAATTGAAGAATACAGTAGAAGGAACCAACAGTAGGATAGAAGAAGCAGAGGACCAGATCAGCGAGTTGGAGGATAATGTAAACAAATACTCCAAGACAGGACAAGAGAATGAAAAACGGCTGAACAAGATGGAAGAGGTTTTAAGAGAGCTGCAGGACAACATGAAACGTAACAACATCTGTATCATAGGGATACCAGAAAGAGAAGAGAAACAAGGAATAGAAAACCTGTTCAAAAAGTCATGATAGAAAATTTCCCTAACATGATTAGTGAAAACATTAATCCAGTTCAGGAAACACAGAGGGTCCCAATGAGGATCAACCCAAACAGACCAACACCAAGGCACATTATTATTAAAATGGCTAATTTCAAAGACAAAGAGAGAATCCTAAAAGCATCAAGAGAGAAAAGACAAATAACATACAAAGGGGCTCCAATAAGGCTATCACATGATTATTCAACAGAAACAATTCAAGCCAGAAGAGAATGGCAAAAAGTATTTCAAGTCATGGTAAACAAAGACCTGCAACCAAGAATACCCTACCCAGCAAGGCTTTCATTCAAGATAGGAGGAGAAATAAGGAGCTTCCCAGACAAAAAAAGACTCAAAGAATACATCTCTATCAAACCAGCATTGCAAGAAATGCTAAAGGGTCTGCTCTAAAAATAAGTAAACAAATAAAATGAAGAAACAGAGAAAGCCAAAGAGGAATACAGACAGAAAAGGAGAAAATGGCAATGATTAAGTATCAATCAATAATAACCTTATATGTAAATGGATTAAATGCACCAATCAAAAGACATAGGATAGCCAAATGGATAAGACAACATGACCCACATATATGCTGTCTTCAAGAGACCCACCTCGACACAGATTGAGAGTGAAGGGATGGAAAACTATATATCAAGCAAATGGACACGAAAAAAAGCTGGAGTAGCAATACTGATTTCAGATAAAATAGATTTTACAATGAAGGACATAAAAAGGGACAAAGATGGACATTTCATAATATTTAAGGGAACAATCCAACAAGAAGAAATAACTCTGATAACCATATACGCACCCAACATAGGAGCTCCAAAATCTATAAGGAAAATCTTGGAAGACTTTAAGAAAGACATAGACAGCAACACACTAATAGTAGGGGATTTTAATACCCCACATTCAATAATGGACTGATCTTCCAAACAAAAAATCCCCAGAGATGTTGTGGCATCGAACAACACTCTAGAGGAAATGGACCTAACTGATATACACAGAGTCTTTTACCCCAAAGAAGCAAAATACACATTCTTTTCAAATGCACATGGGTCATTCTCCAAGATAGACCACATGGTATGTCACAAGACAAGTCTCCACAAATACAGAAAAATTGAAATCATACAAAGTATCTTCTCAGATCACAATGGCTTGAGACTAGAAACCAAATTCAAGGGAAAACCCCAAAAATTCTCTAACTCATGGAGACTGAGTAACATGCTTTTAAGCAATGAAGGGGTCAACAATGAGATCAAAGATGAAATAAAAAAGTTCCCATAAACAAATGACAATGAACATACAACAGCCCCAAATCTATGGAATACAGCAAAGGCAGTGCTCAGAGGGAAATTTATAGCAATACAGGTCTTCCAAAAAAGGTGACAAGAACTTTATAAAGATGACCTAACCACAAAGCTGCAAGAACTAGAGGAGCAACAACAAACAAAGCCCAGAGCAAGTAGAAGGAAGGAAATCATCAAGATCAGAGAAGAATGAAATAACTCATAAATTCAAACTACAATTTGAAGAATCAACAGGTCCAAGAGCTGGTTCTTTGAAGAAATAAACAAAATTGACAAGCCCTTATCCAGACTCATCAAGAAAAAGAGAGAGAGGACCCAAATAAACAGAATCAGAACTGAAAGAGGGGAAATCACAACTGATACTTCAGAAATACAAAAGATTGTAAGAAATTACTACAAACAACTCTATGACAAAAAAATATGACAACCTGGATGAAATGGACACATTTCTGGAAAGGTATAATCTACCTTTCTACCCAGAAGAGGCAGAAAGCCTGAATAGGCCATTAACAACTAGTGAAATTAAAGAAGTAATCCAAAAATCTCCCAAAGCACAAAAGCCCTGTACCGGATGGATACAGAGATGAATTTTACCAAACATTCAAAGAAGAACTAACTCCCATTCTCCTCAAACTATACCAAAAAATACAGGAAGAGGGAAGACTACCAAACTCTTTCTATGAGGCCAATATTATTCTAATTCCAAAACCAGGGCAAGACACAACTAAGAAAGAAAGCTACAGGCCAATATCTCTGATGAACATAGATGCTAAAATTCTCAACAAAATATTGGCCAATCGGATTTTGCAGTATATTACAAAGATCATACACCATGATCAAGTGGGTTTCCTGCCAGGGATGCAAGGATGGTACAACATTTGTAAATCAATCAATGTAATACACCACATCAACAAATTGAAAGATAAAAACCATATGATCATATCAATAGATGCTGAAAAAGCATTTGATAAAGTACAGCAAACACCTATGATGAAAACCATCAGTAAAATGGGAATAGAGGGAGCATACCTCAACATCATAAAGGCCATCTATGAGAAACCTGAAGCCAACATCATACTTAATGGACAAAAACTGAAAGCTTTCCCCCTAAGATCAGGAATGAGACAAGGCTGTCCACTTTCTCCACTTCTTTTCAACATTGTTTGGAAGTTCTAGCTATAGCCATCAGAGAAGAAAAAGGAATCAAAGGTATCCAAATTGGAAAGGAGGAAGTCAAACTGTCATTATTTGCAGATGATATGATAGTGTACATACAAAACCCGATGGGCTCCACCAAAAGCTTACTCAACCTAATAAGCAAATTTAGCAAAGTAGCTGGGTATAAAGTCAATATCCAGAAATCAAAAGCATTTTTGTATACCAATAATGAAACAACAGAACTGGAAGCGAAAAAACAAATCCCATTTACCATAGTAACAAGAAAAATAAAGTACCTAGGAATCAACTTAACCAAGGAGGTAAAAGACCTGTACTCAGAAAACTACAGAACAATGAAGAAAGAAATCAAGGAAGACACAAATAAATGGAAGCATATACCATGTTTATAGATGGGAAGAATGAACATGATTAAAATGTCCATTCTACCCAAAGCAATCTACAGATTCAATGCAATCCCAATTAAAATACCAATGACAGACTTCACAGAAATAGAAAAAATACTTCAAAAATTTATATGGAGCCAAAAATGCCCACAAATAGCCACCACAATCTTGAGAAAGAAGAAGAAGGTAGGAGAAATCACAATACCGGATTTCAAACAATACTACAAGGTTACTGTCATCAAAGCAGCCTGGTACTGGCATAAGAATAGACATATAGATCAGTGGAACATAATAGAGAGCCCAGAAATAAACCTAGGACTCTATGGTCAACTAATATTTGACAAAGGGGGAAGGAACATCAAATGGAGTGAAAACAGTCTCTTCAACAAATGGTGTTGGGAGAACTGGACAGCAACATGCAAAAAGATAAAACTAGACCACCAACTTACATCATACACCAAAATAAACTCAAGATGGATAAACGATTTAACCATAAGCAGTGCCACCACAAAGTTCCTGGAGAAAAATATAGGCAGTAACCTTTTGGATATCCTATGCAAAAATATGTTTATGGATACTTCACCAAGGGCAAAGGAAATCAAAGAACGAATCAAAAAATGGGACTATATCAAACTGAAAAGTTTCTGTTCAGCTAAAGAAAATATCAACAAAATTCAAAGGGAACCAACTGTATGGGAAAACATAATTGCCAATGATACCTCAGACAAGGGTCTGATCTCCAAAATATAGAAAGAACTAATGCGACTCAACACCAGGGAGACAGACAGTCCAATTAAAACATGGGCAAAGGACCTGAACAGACAACTCACTGAGGAAGATATACAAAGGGCCCAGAGGCATATGAAAGAATGCTCAATATCACTAGTCATCAGAGAGATGCAAATTAAAACCACAATAAGATACCACCTCACACCTGTCAGAATGACAATCATCAGCAAATCAACAAACAACAAGTGTTGGCAAGGATGCGGGGCAAAGGAAACCCCCATACACTGTTGGTGGGAATGCAGGCTGGTGCAGCCACTGTGAAAAACAGTATAGGGTTTCCTTATAAAACTCAAAATGGAACTGCCTTTTGATCCAGCAATTCTACTACTTGAACTATACCCAAAGAATCCTGAAACACCAATTCATAAGAATCTATGTACACCTATGTTCATAGTGGCACTATTTACAATAGCCAAGTGCTGGAAACAGCCAG